>PVIA01003853.1:0-155082 GCA_004024845.1 Tonatia bakeri | reverse complement strand
GGGAAGAGGAAAAGCAACAAATTGAGAACTTATTTAAACAGATATTAAAGGAAAACTTCCCCAATCTGGCAAGGGAAATATACTTTCAGGAAGTCCAGGAAGCTCAGAGAGTCCCAAAGAGGTTGGACCCAAGGAGGAACACGCCAAGGCACATCATAATTACATTAGCCAAGGTAAAAATGAAGGAGAGAATCCTAGACGCAGCAAGAGACAAGGAAACAGTAACATACAAAGGAGTTCCCATCAGACTGTCAGCTGATTTCTCAAAAGAGACCTTACAGGCAAGAAGGGGCTGGCAAGAAGTATTCCAAGTCATGAAAAGCAAGGACATACATCCCAGATTGCTCTATCCAGCAAAGCTTTCATTTAGAATGGAAGGGCAGATAAAGTGCTTCTCAGACAAGGCCAAGTTAAAAGAGTTCATCATGACCAAGCCCTTACTATATGAAATGTTAAAGGGACTTACCTAAGAAAAAGAAGATTAAAAATATGAACAGTAAAAAAAAAAGTCATCAAATAGAGGGTTAGCAATAGGGAAGTAGGAGGAGGAGGGAGGGGGAAAAGATATAGAGAATAAATAGCATAGACAGTAGGTAGGAAATAGACAGGGGGAGGGTAGGAATAGTATGGGACATGTAGACACTAAAGAACTTATGACACATGGACATGAACTAAAGGGGGGAATGAGGGTGGGAGGGGATGGGCCGGGTGGTGGGGAGTGAAGGGGGAAAATGGGCCAACTGTAATAGCATAATCAATAAAATAAAGAATTAAAAAATAAATAAATGGTGCTGGAAAAACTAGACAGATGTGTGCAGAAAAATGAAAACAGATCACCTTCTTACTTCATACACAAGAATAAACTCAAAGTTGATTAAAAACTTAAATGTTAGATTCTATGTCATAAAAGTCCTCGAAGAAAACATAGGCAGTAAAATCTCAGACATTGCTTGTAGCAATATTTTTTCTGATATATCTCCTCAGTCAAGGGAAACAGAGGAAAAAATAAACAAATGGGACTAGATCAAACTAAAAAGTCTTTACACAGCAAAGGAAACCATCAATGAAATGAAAAGACAACACACTAAATGGCAGAACATATTTCCCAGTGACACTTCTGATAATGGGTTAACATCCAAAATTTATAAAACTAAACTCCAAAAAATAAACAATCCAATTAAAACATGGGCAAAGGACCTGAATAGACACTGCTCCAAAGAGGATACGTCGGTAGCAAACAGGCACATGAAAAGATGCTCAACCTCACTAACCATCAGAGAAATGCAAATTAAAACCACGGTGACATATTGCCTCATACCTGTCAGAATGGCCATCATCAATAAGTCAACAAACAACAAGTCCTGGTGAGGATGTGGGAAAAATAGAACCCTCATGCACTGTTGGTGGAAATATAGACTGGTGCAGCCACTGTGGAAGGCAGTGTGGAGATACCTCAAAAAATTAAAACTAGGTCTGCCTTATGACCAGCAATTCCACTTCTGGGAATATATCTGAAGAAATCTGAAACACTAATTTGAAAGAATATATGCACCCCTATGTTCATTACAGCATTATTTACTATAGACAAATTTTGGAAGCAGTTTAAGTGTCTATCAGTATCTGATGAGTGGATAAAAAAAGCCGTGGTACATTTATGCAATGGGATACTATTTGGCCATGAAAAAGAAGGAAATCTTACACTTTGCAAAAGCATGGATAGAAGTTGGAGAGCATTATGCTAAGTCAGATAAACCCATCAGAGAAAAACAAATACCATATGATTTCATTTACATGTAGAATCTGATGGACAAAATAAACTAACAAACAAAATGCAAATAGACTCATTGGTGGAGAACAGAATGATAGTTGTCAGAAGGGAAAAGCGTTGTGGGGCTGGGTGAGAAAGGTGAAGGGATTAAAGGGGAAAAAACCTCATAGACACAGGCAACAGCACGGTGATTACCAGAGTGAAAGGGGGGTGAGAGGAAGGTAGAATGGGGGATAAACAATGATGGAAGGAGACTTGGTGTAATACACAGATGACGTATTAAAGAATTGTACACCTGAAACCTTTATAATTTTATTAATCAATGTCACCCCAGTAAATTCAGTAAAAAAGAAAAACATTCAAAAGCGCCAGTTTACAGTAGTGTCCCCAACTCAGTTGAATATGAATGTCCCAGTGGGAGATTTGGGGAGAATGTGTGAGAATCTACACGTTTTCCAGAAGGCCCAGAAGTCATTTAAAAATCACTGTTCTAAATTCTTACTCCAACAAAACATGATCTGTATGTCCAGGTGTAATCCCTTTCTCTAAAGCCAGGCCTTGCTGGCTACAGCTCAGATCACAGTAGAATACAGTCAGCACCTCCAATATGTCATTGAATGAAGTAATAAGGTATCCCATTACATATTCCTGTTCTTTAATAAAAACCAACAATTAAAAGAATCTTGGTCTTCTTGGCAAAGGTATTTACATTTCTGGATTCTTCTTCTTTTGGCCCTGATATCACTGGGGTGTTGTCCTTCCCCTTCTACCAGTGAGATGTCTCTGACATTTCCGTATGCAATATCTGATCTATACAAGAAAGGGGATGGTGGAGGGTGGTGGAAAGAAAAATAATGGAGGCTATTTATCTGTATTCACTGGCTACTTGATTGATATATTCTAATTTCTAAGACTCAAAAGTCACTTCCTCCATGAAGACTTTTCTAACCAATGCCCCCAACAAAGGCAGAATGTGCGTTTGTGGAAGTCCACCTGGTTCTATCATAGTATCTCTGACATAGTATCTCTGACATAGTATCTCTGACTATATATAAGGTTCAACCCCTTTTATATTATAAAATCTTTTATTACAAAATCATAAGCATGTAATTCTGTAACACAACAATATCACACTCAAGCATACCACATGGAATTTCAGGTGAGATGTTCAAATTAAAGCTATAAATTATTATACCCACATTATTACCCTACCAATCACACTCAAGCAGGCGTTACTTCTGCCAGACCCTATACATACTCGTCTTTATCTAGCAGAGCAGAAGTCCCTTCAGAGCAGGGTCTATCTCTCTATCTTTATACCCCAGGCTCGTAACAAACCTGACACACTGGAGACACTCAGTAAAGTGAGTGAATTAAGGTTCTACTGTCTGACCAAACTGAATAAAGAGTGAAAAAATAAAACATCAGGAGTTCTGTTCGAGCATAAAAGAACTAATATTTCTTCCTTGCTTTTTTCCTCAAGTGACTGGCTGTTTTGACATATAGACAGGGTTCTTACATGATTGCTTTTTCCAACTTTAAAAGGAGAGCCACTTCAAGGGTGAAATTAAATAACAGAAATAGAAAAAGAAAGTATAGCCCTTGGTATATGGTGCCTATTCACACTTCACAGCCATTTACTACCAATTTGATGCTGGTAGAATACAAAGTTGGGATAAATGTTCAAATTATCAAGTCAAATAATGGAAACTTTCCCTCAATCTATTTTTAAAAATTGTTAGATGAATTGCTCCAAGTTTAGGTTTTTCTATCAACAAGTTTTTAAAAATACTTTTGGAAACTACTGCTATTGGTTTATTGACAGATCAATTGAATTTGCTTACTAAGCCTAGATTAATGGAAAACTCAATTATCATGAATTTATGTTTGCTAACTTGGAAAGCTTGCTTTTTTCACAGGCTTCTTTGCTTGTGGTTACAAATTAATAACTCATCACTAGAGAAATGGGAATGTCCAGATTTCCTTTAGCACCCTGTGACTACAAAATGGGAATCATATTTCTATCTGAGAACTCCCTGTACTAGATTAAGCTACTTTCCCTCAGCTACAAACCTACCCTCTTATATTCTACCCTATGATGCTAGGACTAAGCTCTGCAAATACCATTCTTTTCCACAAGAGCTCTGTTAGCTTCTACAGATGGAAGCAATAGGGAGACAAGGAAGATGGAAGAAGAAAAAGGGATCTGTTCCCTCCCTATGTACCCCCTATTCCTGTCATCACTGTCCCAGAAATGTCCCTTTGCCCCAGAAGCAAAGTTTAGTTCCAGTTTTAGCTATTTTGTCACTGCTGGTACCAACCTCATCCTCAGCGGTACAGCAGCAGGTGGCCACACCCCTGCTGTAGAAGTCTTGTCCTCATCCCTGGGGGTGGGGAGCTCCAAGCTTGCAGGTTTTGCTAATTTAACTCTTCCCTTTGTTCCCCCAGCCATGGGGGTCACAGTTGCTCCCCAAAGTATTTATTTGCATTATCTTAATATTGCCTTTTTGACTAAGTACAATGTTGTTTAACCAATTGCCTTTACTAAATTGTTAAAAATAAGTAGTGTTGGGTTTTTTTTATTGTTTTCTTAACTCCAATGCCTTGTTTGATTGTGATTGTGAATATACAATTCAAATATAAGGAAACAAGGATTCAGCAGACAGTGACTGCAAATGGGTGTCACATTTATAGTTAACCGGGCACTTCCTCACCTGCTACAGCAGGCTGCTACCTCAAAGCCTTCCTCAAAGGGGACATTATATGTTGGCACGCATCAACCTATTGGCACAATCCATTATGAGACATCCACAGTGTAATGTTCCAGAGCCAACTTAGTCATGTCTACTGCTCCTAAACCTGCTTTGAAGGCACCTCAGCGCTAATGTTTTTTACAAAGTGTACAGTACCTGGATGCCTCCAAATCCACCAGTGCTCCCAGACTGGCTGGGTCCTATACAAAAGTAGGAAATGTCAAAACTTCCAAAGAGTGACATGGAAGAAGTCGACACTATATAAGTTAGGTTACAAAAGAGGGTTTCAGAACAATATTTATGGTATTATGTTATAAATACATGCTCCTTTTAAAAATCTTGATTGTAAAAGGGTAGGGGAATGAGAGGTTGGATGTAATGTATTAAAATTGACAATTAACAGTGATTACCTCTGGGTGAATAAGATTATAAATTTAAATTCTTTTGCTTCTTTGTATTTTCTATTTTATATTATAAGAAAATGTACATTATTTTAAATTTAGATTTTTAAACCTATACATGTTGAATCCCAGATGATCATTTTGCAAAATTATAATTATTATTCATCTTCCTATCAAAGAGAATTAAATTGAATGAGAATTTTCTTCTGAGAAGTAGAAGGAGAAAAAACAGAAAAACCTCAAGATATCCATGTCATCATTCATGAAGCATAATCCAACTGTCGCCAGTGACAAGAGTGGCACGGGGTGTTACACTGGTGGGTAAACCAGACCTTGGTTCTGCAATGTCGGCGCTTGAGCTCTGGCTATGAAAGAATTCAGAGCCAAGACTCAAACTGTAAGACAGTTTACCTAGAAAGTCACAGAGGTAGAAGTGAGCCACAGAAGAAGGGGGTTCAGGAAATAAATTACAGAGGCAAAAGAAGGGCACTTGGAGCTCAGGAGAGAGGAAGGTAAAGGTAAGGTGCCTGGGAGAAGGAAGACGGGGAGGGAAAGGTCTGGGCGCGGGCTCCTGGGCTTGAAAGGACTCTGGGTCCTCCATCCTAAGGGCTTTTGAAGGCAGGGGTATTCAGGAAGGTCCCATGGGAGGATCTCAATAGAATATTCAACTTTTTTAGGTGTGTCTCCTCAGGGTCATGGTTTACACTGATTGGTCAGAGCTAAGGTAGGGGGTCATTAGTCCACACAGCTGGTCCTGAGGTCAACCATGGTGTCACTTGTTTGGTTTTGTTGCTTTTCTGGGCCTGGAGCTGAAACACAACTGAGGCCCAGATGTATGTGATAAGGGTCAGAAACTCATTGTCCTGGGGCTTAATGCTTAAGGGCCATTCTCCAGCCCCTTTGTTCCCCCTCTAAGGGGGTCTAACTCTCATGACTGGCAACACACCAGGGAGGGGAGATCAGGGGAGGGTCCAAACTTCACCACCAGTGACCTGCTAGGGGAGGAAAGGGTACCCTGGGGCAGGGTCCTTGTTTTCCCAGTTTTGCCCATGGAGACACCCGGGGCTTTCCACCCTAGTGACTTTCTACAGCTGGCCCTTCATCCCTGCTCTGCTCTTATCTGTCTCCCCACCTACCACACAACCAGCTCCTACCCTGTTTTATAACTTGTACAAAGGTTAGCTTTAAGTTACTTGGTATTAAAGTCCTGAAAATAGTATCCCAGAGTATAGGCCATTTATTCTATTAAAACGTGATGACTCTGTTTCTGGTTTACAAATGAGATACTGGCCCTTGTACCTCAAATTTTTTTTAATAAAGAGTTTGGCTCTATCCATAAAGATCATAAAACTGAAAGTAAAAGACACTGCTTTTTTAAAAAATCAGCTAAATTCATTTGTCTGGGAAGCTGTTTACTCAATACATGATTTCTGGTCTGGTTCACCCATTTTTCTGTTTTTGGCATCAATGGAACCTTTTATTGTATACCACATAATTACAACCATTTCTAGCCAGCCAACACATATTATTTGTGCCAAAGGAAAATAGGTACCTTGGGTTTTGTGTCATAACTATAACGAGGTTGTTTTTTTTTTTGTTACATTTAAGAAATTTGACCCAAAACTTTGTTTTATTTTTTTTAGGATTGATACTGTTGCTAATCACTTATTTAAGGGCTACAAAATTGGAGCCGTTAGCTTCCTTTGAAATTTATTTCTATTTGCCTTTTGTTGGTGAAATAAACATATTTATAAATCTGCCCCTACTTTAAAACAAGCTGTCACTTGGAAATGAAAATCTTCAAGAAGTGAATTGAGAGGTTGGGGGCTGATTATTCTAATTCAAAAGAGATGCCAGCATAACACAAACTTCTTGAGAGAAAAGAAAGAGGGTGTTGGAAACTTACAAAACAGGATGAGGGAAGATGCTTAAACCTTAAGTGTTAAATGTTTGTAGAAAAGTAAAAAGTTACTTGAAATTGCAAGCCTATGAAAAGGCAATATCATACATATTTCATTTTTTAAAAATTAGTGTACAGCCCTGGCCAGGTGGCTCAGTTAGTTAGAGTGTTGTCCTGTACACCATAAGGTTTCCGGTTCAATTCTTGGTCAGAACACATACCTACGTTTCAGTTTTGATCCCCAGGGTGTGTATGACAGGCAACCACCTGATGTTTCTCTCTCACACCGATGTTTCTCTCTCTCTCTCTCTCTCTCTCTCTCTTTCTGTCTCTCTCTGTCTCTGTCTCTCTCTCTCTCCTTTCTCTGAGAAAATAGCAAGTTGAAAAACCAAGTGGTCAGTAAAAGGACAATGTTTATTTCTTAATTTAATGGTATTTGTATCTATCAGAATGTGATTTTAATGTAATTAATAAGACACATTTACTGATAGCTTAACATGTGCCACTCACTCTTCTAAATGCTTTATGTTTATTACCTACTTTACTGCTCACAACAACCTTTTGAAGTAGATTCTTTATCATAAGTGCCTTATATATGACATGAGGGGCCTGAAACACAAAAAGGGAATGCGGTGCACCCAACCACACACAGCTAATAAACATCAAAGCTTACCTACTATATGACACAGCCTTAAAACTTATTTTGAATGCTCTGTTTTTCCAATCCATAGATGCTTTAAAGGTTAACCATTTTTTAAAAACTTGATTCAAGTTTTTTCTGGAACATTAACAGATTCCATCTGCCAGTTTTCCAACTGATGAGTTTCTATATATAGGCCTTACCTTATTGTACCCCTCACATATTTTGAAAAGTTTACTCTTCTAAGCAAGTACAAAAGTAGCTATTTTCAGGACTTATTTGAGTATAATTTTTTTCCATAAGCTACTTTTTTAGCAGATCATGAGACTCTCAAAATAGAATAAAAATAGTAAAGTTCAAACCCATTTGGTTAATAGAAGTTAGAAGTATGCATAATAGAAGATGGTTTAACTTTTCCTCTTTGTACACTTCAAAAACATCTGAAAAGATTTAACCTTCTCAAAAAAAATGCTCACCTTTGGGATGAAATCAAGTTGAAAGAACTTCAGTTCCAAAGGAAGCATTTTTAAAAAATTCTGAGTGAATTAGAGGAAGCAATTGCCTGGAATTTGGTTGCATACAAAGCTACATTTAGTGCCCACACATGCTCTAGTATTGATTTCCTGCTCAGTCAGCACTGATAGTTATTATTCTATAAAAGAGATATTTGCTTCTCCGGGCTATAAACCCTGAGACCACCTCAGAATCTTTAGTGGACTTCATCTCTTACAGCAGAAATATATGACTTTCTTTTGCCTTTGATGCAAGATTTAAGTGGTAGTGGAAAAGAGATATTGCAATATTTCCCCATTTCCCAGGCCAGCCTTATATCTAATGGCAACTTTATTATATCCTCCATGGAAAGCAACTGATGCATTGTCAATAACATACATTGTGTTTCTGTATTCTTGATTTTAAAATCTCCTCAGCTTAATAGTTTTTGGCTGTGGGGATAGAAATAGAAGAATTACTACAACATCAATTATTAAATGAACATACTGATTTTGAGGCATGACCAGATAGTAGTTACATTAATTTATGAAAAAGCATGTCTTAGAATGGAAGGGAAAAGTATTTGTTGAATTGAATTAAATTGAAATAAAAGCCCTACAAAGAATTAGAAGATATGAAGCCCCTTCTCTTTTTCTTTTAAGTTATATCAAAGATGGCAGCAATTGCTGCCACACCCTTTTCTAAGAGAATTTACTCCCAGCTCTGGCCCCCATTGCATTCCTAATCACAGTTGACTGGGCTATGAGTATACCTTTGACACTGGCCAATCAAACATATTTATCCTGGACATTTGAAATCAGGACACTGAACACAACTGGCAATATAGCTGGAGAAGCCAAGTTTCTTATTTTTTAAAGATTTTGTTTCTTTTTAATTATATTTTATCGATTATGCTATTATAGTTGTCCTGATTTTTGCCCCTTTGCACCCTTGCACCCAAGACCCGCTACTTCTTCAGGCAATCTCTACCATTGTTGATGTCCACGGTCATGTGTTTAAGTTCTTTGGCTACTCCATTTCCTACACTGTACTTTACATTCCCATGGCTATTCTGTAACTACCTATTTGTACTTCTTAATCCCCTCACCTCTTCACTCATTCCCCAACACCCCTCTCTCATCTGGCAACCATCAAAATGCTCTCTGTATGCATGATTCTGTCCCTGTTCTTCTTGTTTCTTAGTTTGTTTGTTTTAATCAATTGATGATAGATATGTATTTTTTGCCATGTTATTGTTCATAAATTTACTGTTTTTCTTTTTCTTAAGTAAGTCCTTTTAACATTCCATATAATAATGATTTGGTGATAATGAACTCCTTTAGTTTTATTCTTGTCTGGGAAATTCTTTATCTGTCCTTCGATTCTAAATGATAGCATTTCTGGGTAAAGCAATCTTGGCTGTAGGTCCCTGCTTCTCATGACTTTGAATATATCTTGCCAACCCATTCTAGCCTGCAAAGTTTCCTTTTGAAAAAATCAGCTGACAGTCTTATGGAAACTCCCTTGTAAGTAACTAACTTTTTTTCTCTTGCTGCCTTTAACTTTCTCTCTCTATCTTTAACCTTTGGCCTTTTAATTATGGTGTGTCTTGGAGTGGGCCTCTTTACATCCAGCTTGTTGGGGACTCTCTGTGCTGTTTGGACCTATATGTCTATTTCCCTCACCAAATTAGGAAAGTTTTCTTACATTATTTTTCCAATAGATTTCCAGTGTCTTGCTCTTCCTCTTCTCCTTCTGACACCTCTGTTATGCGAATGTTGGAATGCTCAAAGTTATCCCAGAGGCTGTTTACACTATCCTCAATTTTTTTAATTCTTTTTTCTTGTTGTTGTTCTGATTGTTTTCTGATTCCTTATGTTCCACATCATTGATTTGATTCACGGTTTCATTTAGTCTACTGTTGTTTTCCTATAAATTGTTCTTTATTTCAATTAGTGTATCCTTCATTTCTGACTGGATCTTTTTTATGCTGTTGAGGTCCTCACTAAGTTCCTCAAGCATGTGTCACCAGTGTTTTGTAACTCTTCATCTGATCAATTGCTTATCTCCATTTTATTTAGCTCTTTCTCTGGAGTTTTGATCTGTTTTTTTCATTTGGGCCATGTTTCTTTGTCCCCTTATTTTATTTTGAAAGCCTCCCTATGTTTGTTTCTGTGTATTAGGTAGAGCTGCTTTGACTCACTGTCTTGGTTGTATGGCCTAGTGTAGTAGGTGTCCTGTAGGGTCCAGTGGCACAGTCTCCTCTATCACCCAAGTGGGGTATTCAAGGCGCACCCTTATTGTGGGCTGAGTATACACTCCTCTTGCATTTGAGCCTTGATTGCTGTTGGTAGATGAATGGGAGAGATTTACCTAGGCCACTCAACTGCAAGGTTTTGCTGTGACCACTTATAATAAACCTCTACCCTCCATGGAAGATCTTCTGTGCAGGGGTAGGGTGGTGGTACTCTGACATGATGCATAGTTGTCCACTAGGTGTGCTAGCCCTGAAGTTTTCCAGGTGGTGTAGACCAAGGTCAGCCCCCACCTGTGTTCTGCACTGAGCCACCCTGACTAAGCTAGAAAGCAATCTGAAATAGCTGCTACTTGTGCGGGGCTTAGAGATTCCCAGGTGAAGCCAAGCTGTGATCTAGGCTGGCTGCTGCTAGTACTGGCTCACTGAGGTTGGCTATTACTTTTTTGATAGGATTTATGAAGTTGTGTAGCATGAGCCAAGACCAGCCATTCATGTAAAAAAAAAAAAAAACAGCTTGGGCGTGCCCATAAATTGGGTGGGGCAGAGTCTCTGGGGATCTTCAAGGTGAATCAAACAGTATTAGCCAGGTTGATGGAGTCTCAGACATGGCACCAACCCACTGGCTCCGTGTGGGGAGGTCCTGAAAAGGAACAATGGCCTCTGCTGGTCCTGATGCCAGACACCTCAATTGCCTCCCTTTATGTCACTAGTGCCTTTCAAGCTGCTACTCTGGTGCTGGAGCTCGGTGGAAGTGAGTCTGAGTAGGTGAGTCTGTGTGGGTTCTTTAAGAGAAACTGCTGGGGCTCTAGAAGCTTCTTCCACCAACTTAATCCCCTCTGTTTTTTGGAGCCAGAAGTTATGGGGACTTATCTTCCTGGCACTGGTACCGTGGGCTGGGGGCCTGGTGTGGGACTGGGACTTCTTACTCCTGAGATATCCCTCCTGAATTTTTATGAGCCACATTTGGGTAAGGGACTAGCCCATTCCACATTTGTACCCCTCCTATAAGTCTACATGGATGTGGTTCCTTTAATTCCATAGTTGTCGGACTTCCATTCAACTAGATTTCTGATAGTTCTGAGTGATGGTTGTTCTATATTTTAGTTGTAATTTTGATGTGTTTCAAAGAGGCAAGCCATGTTTACCTACACTGTCACTCTGACTGGAAGTCTTTATTTATTTGAGAAGCCAAGTTTCAAAGACATTAAAATCTGTTACAGTGTCAAGGTCCTGGCCAATGTCATCACCTGTAAGTTAAAGTTAAGGGGACAACCATTGTGCAGAGAGAAGCAGAACACAGACCATGCTGCCTCAGTTGCCAGGTTTCTACTTTCATTACCAATTCAACTACACAGGTTTTAATTTGTTATCCTTTGCCAGTTTTAGCCCTAAAATCAAGTCCTTTTTCTAAAATAACTTGACTTTTTTTTTAACAAAACAGTCCCATTTTCAATTCTCAAGTCATTATTAGTTGCCTTTCTGGCAACTACAATGTAATGTTCCTAAATACTGGTGATATCTGCTGCAAATTTCATAGCAAGATCCAAACAACCAAGTGAAGTTCAGTGACTTGCCCAAGGTTTTGTCATCTAAGACAGAGCTGGGTCCTAGGCCAGGTTTTCCTTACCACCTAACCAAGTGAAATCTGGTCCTTTTCTGCATACTTCTGACCAAAAGCTGCACTCGCTTGGAAGTAAATATTGGCTGTTCCGAAATTATCTTCCCAAAGTTTGTCAGTACACATTTTCTTACAGAAATAATATTTTTAATGGTGGCTGAAGTTCAAGATTAGGCCTGTTTTACCTATCATGAACCTGAAACCCTCTTTGTTTATGAAGAAAACAGTGCAATATAATACTGTAGTAATGATAGTTATTAAACAAAACAGTAAATTGAATAGAACACTTTTTATGTATTTTGGATGTTTGGGTTGAGGAAAAACAGATTTTATTGGAAGTTTTGTGCTGATTCCTGAGAGCAGGTTTGGGTATTTCCAAAGGGTTTTAGAATTTCAGGAAACCAAAGTTTTTCCATTATGGCTAACTATACCCCAAAAGTTAACAGCATCAGAAAAAAAAATCTGAACCAATAAGCCCCAAACTGTTACCAATGGTTGCCTTTTATTTGTGAAGTTAGTGAGACTCTCTCTTTGTCCTTCATACATTTTTACAGTGTTTAAACTTTTAAGCAATAAAAATACCAAAAAAAAAAATCTTTTCAGTTTCCTTTTCCTGGATACTGTTCTTATCACAGTCTCCTGTACTTATCATTTATAGTCAAAGTCACTTTTTGATTCACAAGTAGAAGAAAGAGTGCACTTTGTCCATCATGCAGAGGTGGAAAGAGAGGCGGGTAAAGAGGATTTGAGTTCCCTGAGAGATTTGTCTGAGGTGAAGATAGCGGTAGCTTGACTAGGTTATCATCATTAGAAGAAAGGAAGTAGGTGATAGGAAAACAAACAAACAAACGAGCAAAAAGACATTTCTCTACCTTCAAAGACCTAGAAGGGTTTTCTGGAACAGAGGAGCTAAACACAAGTTGCCGTCAGGAAGACAAGAGGTACCATTGGCGTGCACAGGACTGGGACTGTCACCAGAGGGTGTTCAGAGCCAGGGGAGATGTCTCTGTGGACCACAGGACCAGGCTGAAGGGAAGACAGAGGTAGGAGAGGATACAGGGGAAGGCACTTCTCCCGCCTCTCTCCTGCTGCACCCCGCAAACGACCTCCCTGAACTTCTGGCAGTGTAAGAAGGATCATTATGCTCTGTGAAAATAAATGGAAGTGAAGAATGTAAACAAACCCGGGAGACTAAAAACTTATAACCACACATTTAGCCATAATTAATATTAAAACCTAGAAATTGAAAGAGAGTACATTTTATGATAAGGGTGAAAGAATTATAATATAGTGCTTGATGACAGAGAAAAAAGGACTACTGCAAAAAAAATTTTAAGTTATCATTTATTACATAGTTGTTACGCGTCTGGCATTGTGAAATGAAAAATAAAACTGTGGACGTTGTTATATTTAATCTTCTTAATACCCCTACATGGGATGAGCAAACTGTGGTTCAAGATTCCCAAGCTCCCATGGCCACAATGGCGTCACCAAGACACTAAGAAGAGCATCGCTGGGACGGAATCCTGAAGGCACAATGCAGCTGTGCCCAGTGTGACCCGGGGAATGGCCTGAATATCATCTAATTGGGAAAGAGAGACTTTTGTGGGGAAGAAAGGTTAAGATATCAATTGTAGGAAGAGGGCAAAAAAATGAGGTGGAACAATTTTGGGGACTTCAGAAGGGGAAAAAATGTGACCATGTGACCATTATGTCTCATCCAGGCCCATGTGAAACCAAGTCTTCACTGATATAATGAGTGCAACTCCCATACGATCCCACAAGTGTAGGGAGAGGACAGGTCAACAGGTGTTTCTCCTGTGGCTGAGAAGGCAAGAAGAACCTCCTCATTTAAAGGGGTAACTAAATTTACTATTTTATTATGCTTCACAGCCATTCAAAGTGAAAGAGAGCGAGAGACAGAGGGAGGGTGGAAGAAAGGAAGGAAGGAAAGGGAGAGGAGGGGAGGAGAGAAGGGAGAAGGAGAAGGGAGGGGAGGAGGGGAAGGAGGGAAAGAGCAAGGGAGGGAAATGTGTCTGAACCAAGCTAGCACTCACTGACTCGCCCAGGCCATGATCTGTGTCTCCATCCTCCCTCCCGCTCTGCCGCCTGGCACCTTTCTCACAGGGCACAGTTCTCGTGACTCTTGGTCCTTCCAGATCCAGACAGATCCTTTTGCTTGGGCTCCCAACCTGGTGTAACTTTTAAGTTGTTTTTGGTAAGTAATGAACATGTAGATATGCTCTGAATACTCGTTCAGACCCACTGCTCCCCAAACACCTGCAGTGAGAACAAAGTCATCTCACGTGACAGGCTCCTTTCCTCATCAGGAATGGAAACAGTGGGTTCAGTGATCACTGGATCTTTAACAAATAAATAAATAAATAAGTTGGGAGGGGGGATGGGCTTGATTGGGAGTAAAGGGGAGAAAACTGTACTTGAACAATCAGTAAAATAATAATAAAAAAATACTAGATGCTACTAAGAAATAAATAAATAAACAAACAAACAAACAAACAAAAGATAGCAACTATTAAGGTAAATGGAATATATAACCATTCGGACACATCTTGAAATGACACCGTGTTTCTTCTCTGTCCTTCTCCCTCTCCCCCTCACACAAGCCTGCATGCACATGCGTGCACGCACACACACATTGCAGACGGTATGATGTGAATTTACACCATTTCTTTATGTGCCACTAATAAAAGAAAAATGGGCCATATAAACCATGACACACCATTAGTTATATGATGCACCCCAGTTTCAAAGATGTTAAACTGCAAAACACCACGGATCCTAGAATCTATGAAAGTCAGTCTCTGAGACGCAGGGAGACGTAGGTGTCACAGTGAGTGCTGACACACTGCTGACATGTACTACACATACCTGTACTACTCTGTCACACAGTGCAAAGTTCATCCTTCTTTTTGTTTTCCTCCTCACCCACGGACATTTTTTTCGTTGCTTTCAGAGAGAGAGGAAGGGAGAGAGAGAAACATCGATGTGAGAGAGAAACATGGATCTGTTGCCCCCATACGTGCCCGGGCCAGGGGTTGTAGACACCCACACTGGGAATCTTACCCCCAGCCATTTGGGTAATGTTGTGGGAATGAGCTCCAACTGGCTGAGCCGCACCAGCTAGGGCCAAAGTTCGTTCTGACTTCTCCCTGGTCACATCCCACTTTCTGTCCACCCATGGCTCTTTGTGCTCTCACTCCAGGCTCCCAAAACCTCAAGTTCCCCCCTGATTCCCAAATGTCTCCAGAACTTTCTAGAAATACCTTTTACTCCTAACCATGATAATTTTTACTTTTCTAGCTTCCTTATCCCTTTGAAAATAATTATGCTTCTTAGGTCTTACTAAGCTATTGGAATAAAATTTATGATGTAATTATAGCGAGAGTTTACATAGTGGGCAGTAAAATTTTCAGATATCAGATTTTCATCCAAATGTAGGCTTTCTTACAAAAGAAACCAATGTGCATTTATTGGTATATGGAGAGGAAGAGTTTTGTTCCCTTCAAATCATGCCATTTCAATCACTATTTATTGCCTCAAATAGGTATGTCTGGGTGGCCCAGCTGCCTTCTTACCACAGGGGCCACCAAAAGTCTGGGGAGAAACCTCACTTCCCTATGTATCCTGGAGGAATGCAGAGGCAAAGCCTCAGAAAGGAAGTCAATCCAAGCAGCTACTACAACCACCACAGCCGCACTGCGGAGGAGGGCACCCCTTCCTCCCCTCTCCTCCATCGTCGTCATTGTTGTCCTCCTCCTTCTCCCCCTTCTCCTCCTCATTATTGTCCTCTTGGTTTCCTCTTTGCTTTTTCTCCTTTGAAAAACACCCAGAATAAAAGCAATTCCCTTTGTGATCTATACAGGCTACACTTTGAATACTAATCACACTTCAGGTCGTACCCTAATTTTGGACCATTATTTATTTTTATTTCCATATTAATTCATTGTAATAGATACAATTTGGAGAGGCATTTTACCTTTTCTTTAAATAAGACTGGCATTCATTAATGTGCTCTTTGTACTTTTTCCTCACTTTTCCCCATGTAGAAAGCCCTTTCATTGGTACCTGAACACACTGTGAAGAACAATATCTGATAAGATTTCTCTGGGAATTCCTATGCATCAAAAACTTTCCTATTATGCAGGAGTTTTAAACCCAGAAATTTCACATCTAAAAACTTATTTTAAGGAAAAAAATGCAATAGGTATAAAAAGTGATATTTAAGGATATTCACTGTGGTGCATTTTATAATGTCTAACAACATGAATTTGGTTAGATAAATGCCAGCAAATTTAGATGAGGGACTATTAGGCAGCCATTATATGTCCTATTGTTCAGGAACGCAATTGACAGGGGGATGGATGTTCATAATAAACTGCTAACCCCTAGACACAGGCTGCAGAACAAAATGCCCAGTACTACACTGATACCATTTTCCTGTGGCATAAGCGTTAAAGTGTTCGCAGACAGACACCTTGGTCCCAACCCCCAGTTTGCTCCTTGTGCAAATGTGTGTAAGTTACTCAACCTCACAGAGCCTTTGTTTCCTCATCTGTCACTTCGAAATAATAATATCCCCCTGTTAGGCTTTTCATAAGGATTCATTTAAATAATATATGCAATAAATTTAAATAATGCACATGTGGGGCCTAACTCCATTGTGGCACACATCATAACTGCTCCCTTAATGTTTCTCCACATAGATCATGTGTACCATTCGGAGCTTTTGATTACAGGTGATGTAAATATATTTTGGCCAACTTAAACAAAGGGGAATTCATTGAAAACAATGCAGAGAACCAAGCTTGGAAATAGGCAGAAAGCATGCAGCTTCACAGGCTAGAAACAGGAATGATAGGCTTGGTCTAGGAGTGGAGCAGACTGGTAGGGGTGTTGCTGCCAGGATAAAAGGATGTCCACCCTACACTCACCCAATTTCACACACTCAAAGTCAAAATCCCAGCAGAGGTCTTCCATGGCCTGAGCTTAGGCCACTGTCCACCTTCCAGCTACAGGAGGCAGGGAAGAACAAGCTGGATCTTCAGAGCACAAACAGCTGGACTGTTCACCCTAGCCAGATTATACACCATGGTGTAGGCTCACTCCCCTCGAAGGGAATCGGGGTTCTGGAGTAAGAGGTGGTGGGTGCTGCTGGGTGGCCAAAAAATGATAGATGTTTTTATATGTCCTAAGTATATGGTAATTTTGAAATGGGAAAAATAGAAATCAAATATTCATTTTAAAAAGAAAAAAAGAAAAGCTCTGCCACATATGTGTGATTATCAGAAGAGCCCTGTGGGAAAAGCAAGAAAAGAATTGCTTTTATCTTACAAAGAGACACTGAGGCCCAGGGACAAAAAAAGACTGGCCCAAGGGCTCTGCACTGGGTTTGGAGCAGAACTGACACAGAGTCCTGACTGTTGGTCCAAGGCTAAAAACCCAGGGACGTACCGGAAACTGTCAAACATCTCCCAGGCTTCCCTGCTTCCCAGCCCTAAGCCTCAAAGGACACAGAGTACCAGTGGGTGGAATTTCCCTTTCCTCTGACTCGCTGGTCCCCTGCTGCTGAGAATCCAGGCCCTGAGCTGAGGCTCTGCTGGGAGCAATACAACAGCCAGCTGAGGGGGGCTGGGAGACCTGGTGGCCCGCCTCCCTCACATTTGGGGGAGTGAGAGGGCAGAGAACTGAGGGCTAAGAAACCACTGGAGAAAGAAGTCGGGCTGGAAGACAAAAAGGCAGGGGCCAACCTGGAGAGGAAGTGGTGTGGAGAGTAGGCAGGAAGGAGACAGAAAAAAATTCTTTTTAAAAGCCAAAGAATTAGGAAAATTTTTCAATCAGCCAGAAAGGGCCCCAATAATTACTCAGATCTCCTGCACCTGGCTGCAGAGGAAAAAATGAGAGCCTCACAAAACTGCCACAATTCTCTCTGGATTCAATCGCCTCTCATCATTTGACATCATATTTGACATTTAAGTTTCTGAGGGTTATTTCCTGCTTTTTCTCTCTCCTTTCAACTTATAGAAGAGCCCACCAGAAAGACCAAACCAATTGCAAATTCCCAGACTCTACAAGGTCAATGACAGTTTAATAGTTCTAGAAAGATCCTACTCCAGAGTCATCTTACCTAATATATGCCTCTTTCAGTTAGAGAAACTGAGACACAGAATTACGAGTATGTCCATAACTATTTACTTGCTTTAAAACACTTAGAAAATAACTATCTTGATTGGGCATTGCCAAATGTTTTCTTTTTTTAAAATATTTTATGTATTTATTTTTAGAGAGAGGGGAAGCTAGGGAGAAAGAGAGGGAGAGAAACATCAATGTGAGAGAAAAACATCAATCAGTTATCTCCTGCATGCGTCCCACCCAGAGACCCACAAGCCAGGCATGTGCCCTGACCTGGAACTGAACCGGCGACACTTCCTTTAGAGGGACAATTGAGCCATGCCAGCCAGGGCACATTTTCTAATAAAGGCCATCTAGTAAATATTTTTGGCATTGGGGGCCACAGGGCCTTCTGCCACACCAACTCAATCCTGCCACTGTAGAGCAAAAGCAGCCGTGGACAATCTACACACAAATGGATATGGCTATAATGCAGTGAAACTGTATCTACAAAAGCAGAGTGAGGGCCAGATGTGGCCAGTAGGCTGTCACTTTTTTATGCCTGATCTAGACCTAGTTATTTATTAAATACCATGTGGACATCCTGGAAAGAGCAGAGGGTAGACATAAACTAAATTCCCATAGGAATGATGAAAATGGCTGCAATTTATGGAGCACTTCCCATGTGGCTTTCCTCATAATCGTTCCACCAGTCCTATGAGATGAACATGATTATACTCTCCATTTTTTTCAGATAAGAAAAGGAAAACATATGCAGGTCAAATAAACTGCCAATGGTCCAACGGTCACATAGCCAGAAGGTGGTAGTGTCAGTATTCAAATCCAGATCTGTCTGCCTTCAGGACTCGAGAGATTAACAACTATTTCAGGTAAAACACCTAGAGGGAAGAATAGAAAACTATGTCAAGTCTCTCACAAAGCATTGAATTTTTTATGTTATTCTGAATGAAACTTCCAGTAGTTTAAGTATTTAATAAAGCATCCATATCAACAACTTGATGAAGGATGGACACCTCTCTCCCTCTCTCTCTCTCTCTCTCTCCCACCCCTCCCTCGCTCTCTGTCTTTCTCTCTCTCTCCCTGAAACATTCATTTTGTTACCTCTCTCTCTCATAATCTGTCTGTCAGGCTCTCTCCAGAGTACATACTAAGATTTAAGGAAGGATATGAGCTGGAGTCCACCCACCTCAGACACTGGGAAGCAAAAGGTCTCCAACACTGAGAGCGATTCAAGCCTGAAGGGGAGAAGAGGACAGCTCTTGATGATTATGCTACATATTTGAAGCCAAACCAGGGAAGACTTGAGGAAATGACTCACTGAACCCAGGAGAAAGAAAAACAGCCGAATGATGGCAGGAGAAAATGAGGATAATATAGCCTTACTGTTAAAGTGAGGGTTAGAAATCCACAGAGACCCAGAAAGGAAACACTGAAATGACTGAGTTACATTCCTGAAACTAACATGCAATATTGTTTTATCAGGCTAATGGCTTTTGGGGCCAAGAACGAAGCAGGAACAGACTTCTTAGCAGAGACATCATCTCATGTTCTTTACCTCCCCAGATTGTCTCCTCTGCTAGAGCCTAAGGGAAAACCCTGCTATTCCTGTGTCATAAAACTGGCTCCTCCCGACTCAGGTACCCAGATTGGTGTGACAAACAGATGTACTGCACTGCAGCCATTAACAGTCTCCTAACATCTATAAGAAGCCCGTGAAAGGACTTCGAGCCATCTCCTTTCCAGCTAAAAAGAAGCCTGATAGGAAATGTTGGGGCAATGTTTTCAAGCATGAATACAGTTGGCTTTCACTTGGTAGATTATTAGAAACAAAAACTATGAGGTAAGTAAATTTTGTCCTTGGCCTTTTCCTATCTATTTATCAAAATGTCATCGAATTAACCTTCTTACTGCAAAGTTCTGATCATGCCACTCCTATGTGTACAACATGCAAAGATAACACACAGCACTGGTAATGGCATTGGGGAATGGTTTTGTGAAAAAAGCACTTTCAGATATTGCTGGTGGGAGTGTAAATTGGTACAGCCTCTAAGGACAACATTTTGGCAACGTCTACCACAATTAAAAATGCACATCTGTTTCATCTAAGACTTCATCCTATAGCTGTACTTGAATTTGTGTGAAATAAAGCGTGTATAAGATTACTTGTTACAATATTATTAGATAACAGATTAGATACACATTGGCTCCTGGATACAATGTAGGCGGTCACAGGAGGTCAAAGCTCTTGTGCAACAACTAAAAACAAATGGATAAATTGAATGAAAAACATGTTAAAGACATCAAAGAGCTGTGGAGAATTAAATGAACTAAAAGGCCAGAGGGAAAAGCCCTTCTGAGGGCTGGGAGGACATAGATGTTCCAGGCTCTCAATCAGATGTCTGGTGAAGCCACATGTAAAGGACCAAGACAAAGCAAGGGTGGACAGAATCTGACCAAAATGGTAAATTTGGCCCACCTCAACTCACCCTATGACTGGATTGCAGTAGTTAGCCCCTGGCCCTTTCTGCCTAAAGAAGACAAAGAGGATCCCTCATCAATGGAAGATATCATCACGTGTCCACAGTTCTTTTACACAATGCTGATATAGTAACAATGTATCATGTATAAAAAGAAGCAGGAACAATGATCAATAATCAAAAAACTAAAATCAACACACTTCCACAGAGGATTTAGATAATGGAGTTATAATAAAAATACAATATAATAAATATGCCTAATATTTTAAAGAAAACAGAAGAAATGATAAAGGATTTAAACAGAGAATTAGAATCTACAAAATTAATAGATATTTTAAAATTGAAAAATATAATTTCTAGTTCTAAAAATTCATTGATTGGGTTAAAGAGCAAACTAGACATATAAGGCAAGATTAGTGAATTGAAAGGCAGAACGGTAGTAACCATTTTTATTGAACCATGGAAAGAAACTAAACTGGAAAAAAGAATATGTCCAAATACAAGACATATCAAACAGTATAATGTACATGTAATGCTGTCCCAAAAGGAGAGACAGGAGGGAGAATGGAACAGAAGCAGTATCAACAACATACGACTGAGAAATTTCCAACACTGATGGAAGACATAAAGCCACCGTTCGCAATGTCCGACAACCCCCAAAGAGTAAGTACAAAGAAAACCATTACCTTGACACATTATAGAAATTGTTGAAAAACAAAGACAATGAGAAAATTTTAAAAGCAGCTAGAGGGAAAAAAATGCCCATTGTCTTAAGGAGAGCTACAATAAAATCGACAGCTAACATTTCAAAAGAAACAATATGTAGTGGCCACCTAAGTGCATACCTCAGATCTTCCTTCAAGATATCCCATCGCACCCTGACTGGTGTGGTTCAGTCGGTTGGGCATTTTCCCACAAACCGAAAGGTCACCGGTTTGATTCTTGCTCAGGGCATGTGCCTGGGTTGCTGGCCATGTCCCTGATTTGGGGTGTGTGAGAGGCAACCAATCTATGTTTCTCTCACACGCTGATGTTTCTCACCATCTCTTTCTCCCTCTGTTCCTCTCTAAAAATAAATAAAATCTTCTTAAAGAGAGAGAGAGAGAGATCCTGTTGCAGGGAGCATGAGTGATTGACAGCTGCTGAGCTTTTGAATCCACTGAACTCTTCATGCCAAGTCACACTTTCTCTAAAATGCTTCCAGCCAATGAATGAGACACCGTGGACATACTAGAATCAGCCATTTAGGTAGATGCAGGATTTCTTTAACAGAGAAATCTAATTCCTGGCCAAGCATTTCTCAGAACTGTCCTACAGCTGGGCCCTTCCAAACCAATCCTTTCACTCTTTTCTCACCAGTATCAGACTTTCCTGGTTCTCTGAAGATTCTCCATAGCTATTCCTCTCCTACTTTTTAAAAAATTATATTTTTTTGATTATGCTATTACAGTTGTCCTGACTTTGATCCCTTTTGATCCCCTCTGCTCAGCACCGCCACTCTCTCAGGCAATACCACCACCATTGTTCATGTCCATGGGTCATGGATGTAAGTTCTTTGGCTACTCCACTTCCTGTACTGTACTTTACATACATCCCCATGGCTGTTTTGTAACTATCTGTTTTTGCTTCTTAATCCCCTCACTCTTCTTCTTCACCCATTCTTCTACACCCCCTCACATCTGGCAAACATGAAAACGCTCTCCGTATCCACAATTCTGTCTCTGTTTTTCTTGTTTGCTTAGTTTGTTTTTTAGGTTCAATTGTTGGAAGATATTTATTGCAATATTATTATTCATAGGTTTCATCTTCTTTTTCTCTAATAAGTCCCTTTGACATTTCATATAATAATGATTTGGTGATGATGAACTCCTTTAGTTTTTTCTTGTCTGGGAAGCTCTTTATCTGCCCTTCGATTCTAAATGGTAGCTTTGCTGGGTAGAGCAATCTTGGCTGTAGGTCCCTGCTTTTCATGACTTTGGATATTTCTTGCCAATTCCTTCTGGCCTGCAAAGTTTCTTTTGAGAAATCAGTTGACAGTCTTATGGGAGCTCCCTTGTAGGTAAGTTTCTGTTTTTCTGTTGCTGCTTTTAAGATTCTCTCTTAACCTTTGGCATTTAATTTTGGTGTATCTTGGAGTGGGCCTCTTTGCATCCATCTTGTTTGGGATTCTCTGTGCTTCCTGGCCTTGCATGTCTATTTCCTCCAAATTAGGGAGGTTTTCTTTCTTTTTTTTTTTCAAATGGATTTCCAATTTGTTGCTGTTTTTCTTCTTATTCTGGCACTCCTATGCTGTGAATGTAGGACACTTGAAGTTATCCCAGAGGCTGCTTACACTATCCTCAATTTTTTTAATTCTTTTTTCTTCTTGTTGTTCTGATTGATTGTTTTTTGATTTCTTATGTTCCAAATGATTGATTTAATTCTCAGCTTCATCCATTCTACTGTTGTTTCCCTGTAAATTGTTCTTTATTTTGATTAGTGTAGCCTTCATTTCCCACTGGATCTTTTTTACGCTGTTGAGGTCCTAAGTTCCTCAAGCATCCTTCTAACCTGGGTTTTGACCTCTGCATCTGATAGATGGCTTATCTGTATTTTGTTTAGCTGTTTTTCTAGAGTTTTGATCTATTCTTTCATTTGGGCCATGTTTCTTTGTCTGCTCATTTTGGCAGTCTCCCTGTATTTGTTTCTATGTATAATATAGAGCTGCTATGCCTACCTGTCTTGGTAGAATGGCCTAATGTAGTAGGTGTCCTATGGGGTCCAGTGGCACAGCCCAAGCTGGGTACTCGAGGTGCACCCTTCATGTTCGCCGAGTACACCCCCCTCTTGTAGTTGAGCCTTGATTGTTGTTGACAGGTCAATGGGCGGGATTTACCCAGACCAGTCAGCTGCAAAGGTTGACTATGTCCACTGACCACCAACTTCTGCCCTCCATGGAGGATCTTCTGTACAGGGGCAGGGTGGTGCTGCTCTGATGTGGTCTGTAGCCATCCACTGGGTGTGCAGGCTCTGGGGTTTCCTGGGTGGTGCAAGCCAAAGTCAGCCTCAACTTGAGCATGGCCTGGGCCACCCTGCCTGAGCTATAGAGTAATCTGAGATGGCTGCTACTTGTGCCAGGCTTGGAGATTCCCAAGTGAAGCCAACTTGAATCTAGGCTGGTTGCTGCTAGTGCCTGGCCTGGGTCCACTTAGCAAGATGTACAGGGGCTGGAGGCTCACTTAGGCCATCTGTTGCTTGTTTGATAGGAGTTTTGAAGTTGTGAAACATGAGCCAAGACCAGCCATTCATATGGAAAAGTCATGACTAACCTTTCGGGTGGGCCTATAATTTGGGCGGGACAGAGTCTCAGGGGATCTCCAGGGCAGGGCAAACAGTGTTAGCCAGGTTGGTGGGGTCTCATAAATGGAACCTGCCTGCCAGCTCTATGGCTCTGTTGGGAAAGGGCTCCCTTTCTGTCTGAGAGAAAGCTGCCCCCCCAGCTCCCGCCTTGATGCCAGACACTTCTGTTCCTCCCTGTAAAACTGCTACCCTTGTGCTGGAGCTCAAAGGGTGTGAATCTGAGTAAGTCCATGTGTGGCTTCTTTAAGAGAAACTGTTTGGAACTCCAGAAGTTCCTGCCACCTACTTAATCCCTGCTGGTTTTTGCAGCCAAAAGTTATAAGGACATATGTTCGTGGCCCTGGAACCCTGGGCTGGGAGCCTGGTATGGGGCTGGGACTCCTCACTCTTGAGATATCCTTCCCATATTTTTATCTACCACTCATGGGTGTGGGGTCAGCCCTTTCCATGTCTCCACCCCTCTTACCAGTCTGGATTGATGTGATTTCTTTAATTCTGTAGATGTCAGATTTCCATTAAACTCAATTTCTGATGGTTCTGAGTGATAGTTGTTCTATATTTTAGTTACCATATTAAGGTGGTTGTGTGAGGAGGCCAGCATGCTTACCTCTCCTTCCATCTTGACTGGAAGTCCTCCTCTCCTGCTTTTATCTTTCACAGGCATTCTACACACAGAGAGAGAAATTTTTAATCCTATCTTGGTGACTTCTCATAGAACTCAAATTGACACTAAAAAAGTTCTACAACAACATATGACACCTTTAAAGTGGTGGGAAAAAAACTGCCAACCTAGAATTAAATACCAATGAAAATATCTCCTTCAAACAAAAACAACATGAGGTAAGTACTAAAGAGAATTCTTTAGGCAGACAGGAAATTCTCAAAGCTTGAAACACAGAAAATTGAGGGGGAAGGAAAAGCAGTGAAAATAGTATACACATGTGGGTAAATATAAAAATACTAACTATTTGAAGCAATAATGCTAATAACATCTTCTGAGGTTTAGAACATGTAACTTAATGTAACATACATGAAGACAATAGCACAAAATGTCAGACAGCAACAAACAATGTCAAGTTGTAAGACTGTCACTGGATAAGTATCACTGTCAGTTGTGAGTGTACTGGTGAGGTAGACTGCAATGAGTTAAGGGCACACACTGGCATCTCTAAAGCAATGGCTCTCAAGGGAGCAATGTTGCCCATCAAGAGATATTTGGTAGATAAATAAATACATGTCACAGAGAGAGGTTGATAGAAAATGACAGAGATTTGACATCTAGAGACATTTTTGTTTGTCACTATGAAGGAGGTATCAAAAACACCCTCAGATGAAAAATAGTAAAAGACAAAGATTATCAGAGCAGATAAAAAAAAAATATGACCCAACTATGTGCTATCTCCAGGAAACTTACTTCGAATGTAATGACATAAGTATGTTAAAGTGAAAAGATAGCAAAAGAGCCCTGGCTGGTGTGGCTCAGTGAATTGAGCACCGGCCTGAAAGGTCATGGGTTCAATTCCCAGTCAGGGCACATGCCTGCATTGCAGGCCAGGTTCCCAGTTGGGGACGTGTGAGAGGCAACTGATCAGTGTTTCTCTTGCACATCAATGTTTCTCTCCCTCTCTTCCTCCCTCGCTTTCCCTCTCTCTAAAAATAAATAGAAATGAAATCTTTTAAAAAATAGCAAAATAAATTCTATGCAAATCCTAATCAAATGAAAGCTGGAATTGTATTGACACCAGACAAAGTAGACAGTAGAGCAAAGTTTTACTGGGGATAAAAAGGGGCAATGAACAATGATAAAAGGATCAAAGGATCACTTTACCAGGCAATATAACAATCCTAATTATGTGCATATCTTTAAAAGAGCTTCACAGTGTATGAAGCAAAAACTAATTGAACTAAGGTAGAAACAAACAAATCCACAATTATGAGTTAGAGACTTCAACTTGCCTCTCAGTAATTGACAGAAATAATAGAAAATTATCGAGGATGCAGATGAACTGAACAACACCATCAACCAACTGGATCTTATAGAAGTTTTCAGGGCATTCCACCAGCAGCAACAAAATACACATTCTTTCCAAGGGCATGTGGCGCACTTACAAGATAGACCATATCCTCTGCCATAAAGCAAGCCTGACCACATTTCAAACAATTAAAACCATACAAGGTATGTTTTCTGACTATAGCAGAATTAAAATGGAAACAATAATAGAAAGGTAACATGAAATCTCCCAACACTTGGAAATTAAACAGCACCCTTATAAATAAGTTTATGCATCAAAGAAGTCTCAAGGGAAATTAGGAAATATTTTAAACTGAACAAAAATAACATATAAAATTTGTGTGATGATTTAAGGCAGTGCTTCGATAGAAATCCACAGCAGTGAAGACTTTACAGAAAGGACTTTTAAAAACTAGTAGAAGCAGAGGAAAGTAAACCTAATGCAAGCAGAAGGGAGAAACTCATAATGATAAAAGCAGAAATCAACAAAATTGAAAAGAGGAAAATAGAGAAAGTCAATACAACCAAATCTTGTTCTGTAAAAAGATCTATAACATACAAATTAACCTATAGCAAAACCGGCCAAAAAAAGAAAGGAGACATAAATTACTAATATTAGGAATGAAAGAGAAGTGTTGCTACAGACCATGTAGATGGTAAAAGGATAAAGTGAGGCTATGAGCCGCTCTGCACACAAAGTTCTCACAACTTGGATGGAATGGACTGAGTCCTCAAAAATCACAAGTAAGGAGGCAGACAATGTAAATAGTCCAAAACTATTAAAGAAGTTGAATTCATAGTTTAAGATCTTCTGGAAAAAAGTGTATCCAGCATTTCTTTTGGTTTGTAGTGGGAACATGTCAGGTTACCTTAGCTCAGTTTACTGCCAGCCTTGAAACTCTCAGTTGTTGTTTTTTTTTTAAAGCCAGTTTGAATTAAGTTTTCTGTTACTTAAAGACAGACTTCCAACATATCACAGTTTTCTGGAGTTCAAAATAATATTGTCATTGTTGAGTGTCCAAATAAAATACTGAGTTGACCAGAATAGCAATTATAGAAAGACTGGCAGTAGTAGTGGTGGTAGTAATGATAATAATAGTAATAATAGAGTAATAGTAGTGATAGTAAAAGTACTACTAATAGTAGTAGTAATAGTAATAGCAGTAAATGTGGCTAAGAGACACTATGCCTGTAACTGTGGCACCATTTTATAGATGAAGAAACAGAAAGTATAGACATTAACTAAAAGAATAAAAACACAATGTCATGGAGTATCAAGTGGGGTTTTACGAAGAATAGTGTCCTTCCCAGGCTAGTGCCTGGTCATGAGCCTCCTGCTCTGGGATAGAAAGTGACCGAAAGAATTATCATTTTTTTCCCCACGAAAAGATACTGCTAAGATAGGGGGCCAGCTTTGTGCTTCTCCAGCCAGACCCTGCCTTTTTCAACAATTGGACCGTAGATCCCTTATCCATACTTGCTGAAGGCCACCACTGCCTTCTGCAGTGTGTGTGCATGCACACACACACACACACACACATACACACACCATGAGCAATGAGTGGATACAGAGTGTCTGAGAAAGCTCCCAGTCCAACAGGAGAAACGTCTCAATGACATGGTTAGTCTTTGGACTGATATAACAATGAACTTCAGAAAACAATATGCAGATGTACCTTGTTTGCTTATTGAAATACGACCCTGAAAGGGCTGCTGTGCAGTGATTAGCAGTATGCCCATAAACTCTTGCTAATTTCAAGTAACTACTTGATACTACTTTCCTGGAAGTTGAAAGATAAAAATTACATACAAGTGAACTGAAAAAACGAATAAACGAGCACCACTTATTTCTCCACTTTCTCAATTCTAATAAGGCAACGGTCCAAGAAACCACATTCCTGAACTTGTAAATCAGCTGCCAACATGAATGTGATTCTTCAGCTATGAGAAAATGTCTTTTGAAGGGTGCAGGTTGGTTAATATTGGAAATTCTTATGTACTTTGGGAGATAACAATATTTACCCTGATAAGGACCACTACTTTTTTCTTCGTTTTTATCTGGACTTGTCAAGAATCAGTCATGTCATTTGCATTTTTTTCTTTTTCTCCCTCTCGTCTTTGCCCTCTTTAGGATTAATGCCAATAACATGTTTCTCTGAAATGCTGGTGGATATGATCCAGTATTAGCGTCTCCTATGCTAAGTAAAATCTCGAGACTTAGGAAAATTTCTCACTTAGGAATAATAAAAAGTTACAACGTGGTGGAGCAGCTACAAAGCTACAAAGAATATACCAACTCTGCCAATTCAAGTGTCCAGCTTCATGACTGAAATCTTATTGTAAATCACTTCACTGGTATTAATGGAAAGAAGATGGAAGATGGATAGAAAGAAAGGAGAGAAGAAGGGAGGGGAAAAGGAAAAGAGAAAAGGAGGGGAAGGAGGGAGGGAAGGAGGGGGGTTGGGGGGACGGAGAGGAGGCGAGAAGGGGGGAAAATGCAAATCAAGTTGGAAGTCGGGTACCCCGGGGAGTAAGCCAGCTTTGACTAGCAAAAATGAAATTTAGTCAACATTGTATTTTCCAGCTACCTGTTGGTTACTGTTTGGAGAAAATCACTGGCAGATGGAAATTTAACTCTCAGCAAAAATGTCTTATTCTGTGAGCTCAGTTAGCTTTATGCCCAGGATATAGATGGTTCTAAGTAACTATTTGGTAAATAAATAAACTAACAGGTAAGTGTGTAAGTTTCTCTTTATGTGTTAAGACTGAAGTTCACATATATTTAGTGAATTGCCCAAAATCATACAGGAAATCTTAAGTGCCTAAAGTATATTAGATAGAAAATGTAAGCAAGATCACCAATTAGGACCTAAGAGATCTGGAATCTGGCTGGGAGTTTGTTTGTAAATTTTGGTCTCTAGGCCCATCTATCTTGTTTTTCTGCTGTAACTTCAACGCCTAGCTTAGTATCTAGTACATACTGGATACTCAATATGTATTTAAATACTTAGCATTTTTCTCATCTTTAAAATGTACTTTCCTTGTATGAAAAATGATGAGGTTGGCGCCAAAGCTTTCCGAGTGTTCCTTCCAGTTCTACGTCACCGTGAGAGAGGACATCGCTCCCAGTCCTCGTTTCACCCCCACTTTCCCACTTCCACTGCTCACGTTGTATGGGAAGGCAGATACAGGTGGGCGAGTCTACAAAATCCTTTCTCCAGGGTTACACCATCATCCCTCTGAGCTCTTATTTCCAACAGAAAAACCACAAAAATTCAGTCTTAATTGAAAACAGTGTATCAATCAATTACTTCATTGTCTATTCTGTAAAATGAATTCCAGAATCACCACAGACCTCCCAATTACCCAACCTCAGCAGCCAAAGATTTGCAAACTTTCGTATTAGGTGGTTCCAGCCACTTCCCTAGAGGAGAAGTCAAGTGACGTTCTTTCTCCGTGTCTTCTGGGGGATGCTCAATAGCAATAAACATCCTAGAAAAAAGCAGCAGCAACCATGCTTCATGTATTACAGGATGGTATCCTTGAAAGAAATAATTCTCCCTCACTCCTAATGTGAGCCCTACCCCCTCCTTTCATGACTTCCTCCCCAAGTGAGAAAATTAGTAGCAAACACTAAAGCACTGGCAAGAGGATTCCACGGAGTTGGCAGCATAGCTTCCTGTTTGTCCTTAGAGAGAGGAAACTTACTTACCAAGAAGACCCATGTATTTCCTCCTTTGGGGACTCCTTTCCCAAGCAGGACAGCCCTGGCAGTGGCTCATCTGGGTGATTGTAGAATAATATATAGTATCCTCAGGGGGGTTCTAGTTGTGGAGCCAAGAACTCCCATTTGACCTCTGACAGACTGTGTGACTTTGGAAAAGTCATTTCCCTCTCTGAGCTTCAGACTCCTCAATTTTAAGAATTATTTTTCCTTTTAAGTAGGTATGAGATTCTTTAAAAAAAAACTTATCTTCTTCTAAAAATGATACCTAATATTGTGGAAATGTTTAAAAATACAACAAATTAGCCCTGGCTGGTGTGGTGCAGTGGACTGAGCACTGGCCTGTGAAGCAAAGGGTCACTGGTTCCATTCCCAGTCAGAGCACATGCCTGGGTTGCAGGTCAGGTCCCCAGTAGGGGGTGTGTGAGAAACAACCGCACACTGATGTTTCTCTCCCTCTCTTTCTCCCTCCCTTCTCCTTTCTCTAAAAATAAATATAAAAAATATTTTTGAAAACTAAAAATAAAAATACAACAAATTAAAGGTAACATTCAAAATCCTACCACTCAGTGGTAATCACTCTTACATTCTTGCATATTCCTTTTGCTGAGAGTGCTCGGGACTTTATCACTGAAAGTGTATCTCCCAGTGAGGGTTGTCTCTCCAGCGACACTCTGAGGCTTGAACTTGTGCCAACGGTGCTGTCCATATGCTAGGAAGTTGAGGGGATCCCCTTTGGTAACTAATTCCCTATGGAATGTGACAGTCTTTTGAATGCCCTTGGTAAATAATGAGTCACATGAGGCTGATTGTGAATATTGTAAACGTCATTTGAAGATAAATCACATGACAAGAAATATGATCAAGGTGGGTACCTCCATTTGGTGTTTGTTAATCATCATTATAATCATCATCCCTATTACTATTTAGGTTAAAGATTATTTTTTTATCTTTCTCTAGAGTTTTCCAAATTTTTGATGCTTAAATATACAGAAGGAGAGGGATAAATTTCATTGTTTTAGGCAACATTTCCCCAGTTGTGTTCTATGGCTCAGCAGATGCTGGAGAAAAAGAATCCTGTGGTCAAAAGGGTTTGGGGAAAGCTCCACACTTGATCTTCTCCCTTGAAGACTCACAGTGCACATTTAATATAGTAAAGGCTCTCAGATCTCTTTGCAAAGAAAACCATTTAATTTTAATGAACTGTGTTCCCTAACCTTATTTGAGTTCAAGACACTTACTTGGGAATACCACTTCAGTCTCCCCATCAGGCAGCCATGACAGAGAGGATAGTCTGATGGACAAGCATGCACACTCCTATGGGTACATAGCTTAACCTCTCTGAACCTCAGACTCCTCTTCTGCAAGACAAAGATTAAAACTTTACCTCCATCTCTGGACTATTCTAAAGGCTAAATAAAATACAACATGTGAAATACATACACCAGTGACTAGCACATAGCAAGTGTTCAAATAAATGGAAGTACTTACAGTTTATTAGGTGGGATAGATGCAACGATGCAGCAGGGGTGAAGATGGATAGAATCCGGGGAGAAGGGAAGGGTCATAAGGGCAGCCATTCTTCTTAACCGAGATAGCAAGTTGTTACCTGGACACTGGACATATGTTTTTTGTCACCAAGGCAATCCAGATTCCAAAGAAGCCCTCCCAGTACAAAACATGTAAAAGGGATTCTAAAATATGCAATTCACATTTTTAAATGCATGAATAAACTAGTAGGGGAAAGAGAGGATAACAAGAAAGTACAGATCCAAAGAAGAAAGCAAGCACTGGAACTACCCTTCACTAGGGTCATTTACAAGTCTCTTTGAGCTGGCAGTGTGGGTTCAACAGCTTATGTGCGAGTGGCAAAGGGTAATCTTGCAATGTGGAAGGCTGTATTATAGATAACTGTATAAAGTTAGGAGCCCCCTAAAAGATAATGAGGTCAGTAGATGAATAGGAAAAAAATATACAAAGGAATGGGTGGTGGGAACCCTTGGCTGTCTCAGCCCTGCTCTAGACAGAGAGAATAAAAGGAAAAGATCTCCTCTCGTACTTCCTAACTGATCAAGAGCCCACCCTCAAACAGGTTTGGAACTAAAAGTGAACACCATCTAATCAGCCTTTGGTTGATGCTACCATAAAACACCTGACAAAAGCAAAAACGAATCTTTTCTTGAGGAGCTCACTTAGAGACAGGCCTCAAAGATGTCCCTAAGCATATCTGGAAACAAATTATAATCATCATGAAATAAATAAACTGCAGAATCAGCACCGACAGACAGCAGAGGGTAGAGTTACCACATACCAATTATGAAATGAGTTTAAAGAACCATACAAAAGTATAATGTATCTATATTAATGTATACAAAGTATCTACATTAATGAGTCCAAGTAGAAAAAGACCAAATACAATGTCTTAAGATAAAAAATAATCATAATTAAAATTTGAACTTCAAGGGAAAGTTTAAACACTGATTTAGACACAGGGGAAGGGAAAAGTAGTGACCTAGAAAATAGATCCGAAAAAATTACACAAAATGAAGCACCATACTTGAAGGAGAGACCAACAAATCCACCACCACAGAGGGATTTTAATGTGCCTTTCTCAGTAATTGATAAGTGAAGCAAGTAAAAAATTGTTTGAATTTTCTACCACATAATCCACCAGTTTGGATTTTTTTTTTTTTAATTCTTACCTGAGGACATTTTCTCATTGCTTTTAGAGACAGGGAAAATAAGAGAGGTGGGGGGAGAGAGAGAGAGAGAAATCAGCGTGAGAGAAAAACATCAAGTGGTTGCCTGCTCATATGCTCCCTAACCAGGCAGGGTACATGCCGGGACCCGGGTATGGGCTCATTCAGGAGATAGAACCCACAACCTGAATATGTGCCCTGACCAAGAACTGAATGAACCCTTTTCCATGGGACCCGTCCATGGGACGGCACTCCAACAAATGGAGCCACGCTGGTAGGGCCAGTGTGGATTCTAGACACCTGGAAAAGAAGGTGTCATCAGCTGCCATTCACTTAGTTCTTAGTGCAAATTATTTTACCTGGCCTTCCTTTTATGATATCTCGCTTAAAATGACTCTGAGGGAAAGAGATTTTAAACTTCTCAAGACTCACTTCTTTAAAGAACTATTTCTATGATATTCTCCTATAATTGGACTTCAATAAGGGTTATGGCTTCTGGTTCTTAAATATGCCACTTTGAAAAACCCCTGTTGTTATTTCTTTTATTTTATTTGACTTCCAATCTAACGCATGCACACTATTTAAAAATGGCTAGGTCCCCAATCCCCCCCAAAAAGAAGAAAATTAAAATGACCCATGATGCCATTATTTATAGATATGCATCATTAGTATTTTAACATATTTTTAGTTTTTAATGTGTAATTTTTAATCATATTTTATTCATTATGTTATTATAGTTATTCTGATTTTCCCCCTTTAACCCCCCCCACCCAACACCCCCTACTCTTTCAGGCAATCCCCATACCATTTTTCATGTCCATGGGTCATGCATATAAGTTCTTTGGCTACTCCATTTCCTATACTGTGCTTTACATATCCATGACTATTCTGTAACTACCTATTTGTATTTCTTAAGCCCCTCACCTCTTCATTCATTCCCCCACACCATGCTCCCATCTGGCAACCATCAAAACACTCTCTGTAGCCATGATTCTGTTTCTGTTCTTGTTTGCTTAGTTGGTTTATTAGATTCAACTATTGATAGATATGTATTTTTTTACCATTTTATTATTCATAGTTTTTATTTTCTTATTTTTCTTAAATAAGTCCCTTTGACATTTCATATAATAATGGTGATGATGAACTCCTTTAGTTTTTTCTTGTCTGGGAAGCTCTTTATCTGCCCTTTGATTCTAAAATTCTAAATGAGAGCTTTGCTGGGTAGAGCAATCTTGGCTGCAGGTCCCTGCTTTTCATGACTTTGAATATTTCTTGCCAATTCCTTCCGGCCTGCAAAGTTTCTTTTAAGAAATCAGCTGACACACTTATGGGCACTCCCTTGTAGGTAACTAACTGCATTTCTGTTGCTGCTTTTAAGATTCTCTCTTTATCTTTAATCTTTGGCATTTTAATTATGGTGTATCTTGGAGTGGGCCTCTTTGCATCCATCTTGTTTGGGACTCTCTGTGCTTCCTGGACTTGCATGTCTATTTCCTTCACCAAATTAGGGAGGTTTTCTTTCATTATTCTTTTCAAATAGATTTCCAATTCACTGCTCTTTCTTTTAACCTTGTGGCACCCCTATGATATGAATGTTGGAATACCTGAAGTTGCCCCACAGGTTCCTTACACTATCCTCAATTTGGGGGATTCTTTTTCTTCTTGCTGTTCTGATTGGTTGTTTTTGTTTCCTTATTCCAAATCATTGATTTGGAATAAGGAAAGCTTCCTTATTCTACTTATTGGAGGAAACAAAAGCTTCCTCCAATCTACTGTTGTTTCCCTATAAATTATTCTTTATTTCAGTTAGTGTATCCTTCATTTCCCATTGGATCTTTTTTATGCTGTTGAGGTCCTCACTAAGTTCCTCAAGCATCCTTATAACCAGTGTTTTGAACTCTGCATCTGATAGATTACTTATCTCCATTTTGTTTAGCTGCTATTCTGGAGTTTTGATCTGTTCTTTCATTTGGGCATGTTTCCTTGTCTGCTCAGTTTAGCAGCCTCCTGTGTTTGTTTATACATATTATGTAGAGCTGCTTTGATTCCATGTCTTGATAGTGTGGCTTAATATAGTAGGTGTCCTGTGGCACAGCTTCCTCCATCACCCAAGCTGGGTACTCGAGGTGGGCCCTTCATGTGGTCTGAGTATATACTCCTCTTGTAGTTGAGCCTTGGTTGCAGTAGGAAGATGAATGGAAGGGATTTACACTGGCCAATCAGCTGCAAGGATGTGCTGTGACCACTAACCACCAACCTCTGCCCTCCGTGGATGATCTTCTGTGCAGGGGCATGTTGGTGGTACTCTGGTGTGGTCTGTAGCTGTCTTCAGGGTGTGCTGATGCTGGGGGTTCCCAGGTGGTGCAGGCCAAGGTCAGCCATACCTGTGTTTGCTTGGGGTCACCCTGCCTTAGCTATAAAGCAGTCTGAGGCAGCTGCTACTTGTGCTATACTTTGAGATTCCTAAGCAAAGCCAAGTTGTGAATCTAGGCTGGTTGCTGCTAATGTAGGGACTGGGCTCACTGATGCCAGCTGAGGATTTAGGAAGTTGTGAAGCATGAACCAAGACTAGCCATACATATGTAAACGTAGCTTGGGTGGGCTTATAAGTTGGGTAGGCCAGTGTCTCTGACTGTCTTCAAGATGGGTCAAACACTGTTGGCCCAGTTGATGGAGTCTCAGATATGGCACAAGCTTGCCAGCTGAGTTTCTTCAATTCCATAGTTGTCAGACTTCTTTCAACTTGATTTATGATGGTTCTCAGTGATGGTTGTTCTACATTTTAGTTGTAATTTTGAATTGTTTATGCAAAGAGGCAAGCCATGTCTGCCTATGCCGCCATCTTGACCAGAAGTCATATTCTTCCTTCTAATGTGTAATTTCATTTATTCACTGTTCAGCACCTACTACATGCCTCACACTGTTCTAGCACTTGGGCAACAGTTGTGAAAAGTAAAGTACCTGTCCACATGGCACTTACATTTTCTTCAATACTTACAAACACAAGTGAAGTGAAAAAAAAGCCAAATAAGATCGTCGGTTAGCAATTATTCATGTTATTCCCATGTCTGTTATTTCCCACTGACCAGCCTATTCCTTAGATAAAAACCAGATGGCAGTAATCATGGTACCCTTCATATAATCTGGCAGAGCAGCTGCTTACAGAACACACTTTAAAAAGTTATGTGGATCCAAGACTTCCAGCCAAGATGGAGGCATAGGTAGACACACTGTGCCTCATTGCATAACCAAAAGGACAACAACACTTTAAAAACAAAAACAACCAGAACTGACAGAAAATAAAACTGTATGGAAGTCCAACAACCAAGGAGTTAAAGAAGACACATTCATCCAGATTGGGAGGAGGGGCAGAGTCAGGAAGCCGGGGTGGGAAGGACTAATGGCAAGGCTGCTGCTGGCAGGCCAGGTGGTCCCACATTCATGTGCAGACAAACCAGGCAAAACAACTGGAGAGCAGGACAAACCACACAACCCAGGGTCCCAGCACGGGGAAACAAAGCCTCAAACTACTAATTGAAAACATCTGTGGAGGCTGTAGCAGTGGGAGAAACTCCCAGCCTCACAGGAGAGTTCGTTGGAGAGACCCACAGGGTCCTAGAATGTGCACAAATCCACCCACATGGGAATCAGCACCAGAAGGGCCCACTTTGCTTGTGGAAAGCAGGGGAAGTGAGTGAAATCTAGCAGAGTGGAGCAAGCACCATTGTTCCCTCTAGGATCCCTCCCCCATATACAGCATCACAATGCAGCAAAGTGGGTTTCACAGCTCTGGTGAACACCTAGTTCTGGCCCTCACTACATAACAGATGTGTGAAGACAAAAAAAAATGACCCAAACGAAAGAACAGATCAAAGCTCCAGAAAAAATACAACTAAGTGATGAAGAGATTGCCAACCTATCAGATGCACAGTTCAAAACACTGGTAATCAAGATGCTCAAAGAACTGGTTGAATTTGGTTGCAAATTAGATGAAAAAATCAAGACTATGCTAAGTGAAATAAAGGAAAATGTACAGGGAACCAATAGTGATGGGAAGGAAACTGAAACTCAAGTCAACAGTGTGGACCAGAAGGAAGAAAGAACTATCCAATCAGAAAAGAATGAAGAAACAAGAATTCAAAAAAATGAGGAGAGGCTTAGGAACCTCCAGGACATCTTTAAACATTCCAACATCCAAATTATAGGAGTACCAGAAGGAGAAGAGGAAGAGCAAGTGGAAAAGTTATTTGAACAAATAATAAAGAAGAACTTCCCCCAACCTGACAAAGGAAATAGACTTCTAGGAAGTCCAGGAAGCTCAGAGAGTCCTAAAGAAGTTGAATCCCAAAAGGAACACATCAAGGCACATCATAATTACATTACCCAATATTAAAATTAAGGAGAGAATCCTAGAAGCAGCAAAAGATAAGGAGACATTTACCTACAAGGAATTCCCATAAGACTGTCAGCTGATTTCTCAAAAGAGACCTTGCAGGCAAGAAGGGGCTGGAAAGAAGTATTCCAAGTCATGAAAGACAAGGACCTACATCCAAGATTTCTCTATCCAGCAAAGTTTTCATTTAGAATAAAAGGGCAAATAAAGTGCTTCTCAAATAAGGTCAAGTTAAAGGAGTTCGTCATCACCAAGCCCTTATTATATGAAATGTTAAAGGGACTTATCTAAGAAAGAGAAGATAAAAAATATGTACAGTAAAATGACAGCAAACTCACAATTATTAACAACCACACCTAAAACAAAAATAAAAACAAACTAAGCAATCAACTAGAACAGGAGCAGAACCACAAAAATGGAGATCACGTGGAGGGTTATCAGCAGGGGAGTGGGAATGGGGGAGGGGGGAAAAGTTACAGAGAATAAGTAGCATAGATGGTAGATAGAAAACAGACAGGGGGAGGGTAATAATAATATGGGAAGTGTGGAAGCCTAAGAACTTATATGTATGACACATGGACATGAACTAAAGGGGGGAAATGTGAGTGGGAGGGGGTGTGCAGGGTAGAGGGGAGTGAAGGGAAAATGGGACAACTGTAATAGCATAATCAATAAAATATATTTTTAAAAAAGTTATGTGGATCCAAAAATTGAGAGGGTCAAAGGGCACAGGGAAAAGGCGAGAGACAATTGGAATCATGGGTCCCTCTTATCTTTGGGCAGGCCCTAGTGTATTGGAAAACCAGCCGTCTTTGGTGGGGAGTGGTGGGGAAAGCCCTGATTTGTAGTGTTTGCTGATTTCCATGGTGTAAATACTACCAACATGAAGTTGACAAAACACACTAGTCATTGACTCGCATGAGCTGGTACAAACCAGCTCCGGCACACCACTGCCTGAACCTGATAGAACCCTAATATACTTCTTCCTCCTGGTCAGGTGGTACCCTAGAGAATGGGATCCTCTCTCATAAGGGAAAGAGGGGCATAAGGAGAGAAGGATGGGATGCCAGAGACCAACCTCACTGAATCCTCCTCCTGGTTTAATCTGCTTTAATTTTCAGAATCCTCTCCTAATCTCTAGGTAAACAGGTAGTTGCCTAGAACAAATGGAAGACCTACTATGTATAAGACTGTTGTGTTGCCCTGGATACAGAAAACACAGGTTGTGATACCCACTCTCTAGCAGCTCACCATGTAATGAAAGAGGAGATCCAAAATGTTGCTAAGTAATTATTTTTTTTTAAACGATAGAGAAAATGAACTCAGAGAGATGATTTCAGATGCAGTACAATGAGGGAACTCATGTCAGACAAATGACATGAGAGGATCAAAACCCTTACCTACTCTGCCAATTACTAGTTCTCTGATTTTAAGCAGATAATTAGTAACTTTATGTCCTTAGTGCATAGGTTGTCATGAGAAGTAAGTAAGTTAATGCACAGGAAGTCATGTGGCGCTCAGCACACAGTAAGCACCCAACAAGTCAGTACTAGAGTCAATAACAGTACTGCTATCGATAGCATTTGTAATACCATACGGACAAAGGCAACAAAACAGAAAAGGCTATTTCATGAACTAGCCAGCAATCTGGCTTTAGAAGAATCTGGATGATTAATGGAATATACGATTGTAAAACTATTTGGGGAGGGCATTGAGACCCAGGCTGAGGAGAGTTTGCACTTGATTTTATAAATGACGAATAACCAGTAAAGTTTTAGTGACATAATCTGATTGTATTTTGGAACCATCAAGCTTGAATTATTGCCAATTTCACAGACAGGCTTGGTGGTATCTGCTCATATCCCAGTAGATAAAGGCAATGGCATGTGTGGCCACATTACTGGGCAAGTCAGGACTTTGCCTTCAGGAATCTCCCCATGAGCTCATCCCTGGGGATGATTTCCCTCCAAAGCACACAGCCTGTATTTTCCTGAAGCTAGGCAAAGTCTTCTTTTCCCTTTCTTACTTTGCTATATTTTGGCTCAGAGAGTCACTCTACATAAACAACTTTTGAAATGATCCCAAACCAACTCATTCCAATACGTACAAGAGTTATCTAGGAATTAGAGGGATATGCTAGGGTTCATTGAGATAAGCCTGCTTCCATATCACAGTCCACAATATCTTTGTCCAAGTTTGGAGAGGTAACCAGGTCACTAACAATAGCTTTTCACATTTCTGATTATCTTATGTAAGAGGAAGTGTGTTTTTTTGAAGTTTGTTGACACATGAAGCAAATAAGCTGTTGGAAAAGTCTGTTGCCAAACTAGAAACAAAATGTATCTCAAATAGTTTACAACTGCTGGGAATCAGGGGTTGGGAGGTGGCCCAAAAACTCCTGCTTCCTGTGGAAAGCACATTCAGCTCAGTGGGATTCGTTTGTCTGGTTGTGATATGTAAATGCTCTCCGTTGTGTATTTACACTTTAAGTTTTCACTGATTCCTGTTATTTCAGACCACAACCGCCCACACAACTATGGTTACTTGGAATCCTTAGCTGGAATCCATCAGGAGTAATTGGATTGGTATGCCATCTTTTGTTGATAATTGGAAGACTTTGGATGCAACACAAGAAGTTAACAGATTCCCTGAATTTAGCAATATGTTTGGTGAGTTATAGCAATAATTTTCTGCCCATTCCTAGCTGGAACTCAAGGACTTTGTGACTACTGTACAGGTCTAGCCCTAATGGTCTCCAGAATATTATTTCACAAACAGAAACAAGATCCTTGCCTAATAAATTATCCATGGACCTAGTTGGGACCCCCAGATTGCACGAGATCTATTCAAAGGGCCTTTCTCTTATTGAACTACAGTCAGGCCTCAGGGCAAAGATAAAGGTTTCCCCTGCAAAGCAAATTAAATACCCCCTTGCCATTTATCATGTGTACTGATTTAAACTGGAAGACTCGGTGGGATGTTAAATATTCTCCACATCTGATTATAAAAACAAAAGAAGAAACACACATAGAGATGACTGATTGTGCTTTGAATGAATCTGGGAAACCAAGGAGACTTTGTTCTTCAATATACTATATTCTCCTCCCCCAAATACCTAGTGAAAGAGAAACTTCTCTAGAAAAATCAGTCAGATCAAAAGTAGTTGGTCAAGATGAGGAGGCACATTTGAGTTACATATATATAAAAAAAAGATCTAATTAAACAGTAAGGATAAACACAATAAAAAAATCTTTTTAAAAATACCCCCAGTACTGGGTATGCATCAGAGAAGAAAACGTTATGTAATGAAAATGTGTTATAGGAATTGTTTGGATAATGTGAAGTAACAGTATTATCACTATTAGATGAAGTCAATAAAAGCCAGAAAGTTGAAAACTGTAGTTGGATTTTGACTAGGGTCATAACTTAGTGGAAGGGAGAAACCATGGTTAGTCTAGACAAGTGGTCCCCAACCTTTTAGGCACCGGGGACCAGTTCATGTGCTTGCTGCCCGCCACTCGCCTCCTGCTGCGCAGTCAGGTTTCTAACAGCCCTGGGACCTGTACTGGTCCACGGCCCGGGGGTTGGGCACTTCTGGTCTAGAGAGTTTGGGACTGACAATCAAGATAGCAAGTTTTCAACCTTGCTTTGCCACCAGCAGGCTGTGTGATATTGGGTTACTCACTTATCCTTTCTGGACCTCAGTGTCCTTCTCAATAAGATGGGGAGGCCGGGGTAAATTATCTTTAATCTCTCTATCCCCACTAAAATTTAACTCCTTTCCCTCTCTCCATGTCCTCACATTTCTGTTCTTACACCAAAAGAAATAGATGTTTTTAAGGATATCAAAAGTGTATCATTAATAGGATTTTATATTAAAGGCTATATGCAAACAAGTGGCTTCCCTCATTCAGGCATTTTATCCATTCTTTCAATCATTTAACAAAAATTGGTCTCAAAGCTCAATGCCAACTGTAAACTAGACACTGTACTATCCCACCAAAGCCTTCCATATGAGTTAGGAGTGAACAAGACAAATCATCTGCCTTCAAGGAGTTTATACTCTGGTAGTGGAGACAGACAAATAAACAGATAATTTTCATAAAAGACACAGGTAAGCACAGCAAGCTTTGGTAGGATGAGAAAGTATTTTTCTTGTCTGGGATGGGGAAGGATTGATAGAGGAAGAGTCACCTGAGCTAAAGCATGGGAACAGGTTGGCCTGCCTCAGTTTCATGGGTGCTAGCAGAAGATACAAGGCTCCTGGGTCAGAGATGAAGGACAGTGCATGACATGTGGCAACAGCTGTAGCCAGAACATCAGCATGTCTGTGCTGGCTCCCTGAGCTCCTTTCTCAGAGGCACGCAAAGTGGGCTCTGTTACCAAAAGGAACCCAGAGTTAGAGGAATCTCAATCTTTTATAATGGTCAGTAAACATGCCTGTTCTTTGCTCTGACAGAAAACACTATCTTCATCTTCTAAGGCTGTTTGTCATTTAGGCATCCTTCAAAAAATTATCTGAAAAAAATCATTAAATTTAATAAAAAATAATTACATCCTAAAAAAAGCCGTCTGGAACAAAGGGGAGCCAGTGTCTCACTCAAACGGTGTGCAGCAATGCAAGAGATCCAAGGAGAATTGTCTCTCCATAAGATGAACTTCACAAACTGATGGAATAATTTAATAGAATAAATAAATATTTTTAAAAATTTTAAAACACAGAAATAGCTTGGCTAAAGTAATTGGTATTATAGTAATTGTCAATTTGGTTTTTATTGCTGTTGTTAAACATTACTCATATTAAAGCCAATGTGTGGTTTACCTACTAGTCTGCAACTTAACTGACCAGGAAGAGGATTGATCCAAAAGCTTGGGGTAGGGTGGATCCTTCAAGTGGGGCCAAAAGGCCATTCCTGGGAGAGTAAAAATGGTGAGCTGTTCTTAGAGGTGTGGCCCTTTGGGACCTCAGAGGAGGCCAGTATGGTGAGTTTTCTGCTTTCTGTGATAACAGGGTAAATGATGAAGCTGGTGACCATTGTCAAAGGCTTGGACCTCTGATGTTTTGTCTCTTTCTCTGCCCAACAGGTCTCAAATTTCCTGTCACAGCACCCCCTACCTGGAATGTCTTTCCCTCCCCTCTCTACCATGTTTTCTGAGAGGCAGCATGTAGTGAAAAGAACCCAAGAAGTCCTAGGTTCTTTTGCTTTGCAACTTATGAAATTTTTTTTAAAAAATGTAAAATATAACTAATATTTACATTTTTTTATTTCCTCTACCCAAGATAAGCTTTAGCTGAAGTGGCTGCCTGCTGCAATGAAAGCCAGTACTCGAGGGGCAGGTGCTGATGTCAAGGAAAGTGGTTTATTTTCAGATGCCAGACACCTGGAAGATGGGGGACTCGTCACAAAGCCCATCTCCACCTCTCAGTAGAGGCAGAGGTTTTATAAGGAGGGGGAGGGGACCAGAACAAAGAGACCGGGGGGAGGGGGTTGAAAACTTCTCTATGTGCAGATGAGCACAGTGAATTACAGTAAGGCAAGTGACAGTCCGGTGTGCATCATCCTGATTTAGTCATCCAGGCTTCACATCATATCAGCCTCACGTCATCCTGGCTCAGTGGTTGAGGGTCAGCAAATCTGCCGGAGCTCGGATGCTTGAAGGTCCAAGTCTGTATCTTCTGAAATTAGTTCTTAGAATTCATATACAAACATGCTGTTCATCTACAAGCTACATATTAGTCAGAGTCTGCACTTACAGAAACGATGTCAAAAGAATGGTGGGGTGGGTTGAATTTCCCACTCTTAACAATAGGGCTTCAATCTCTGAGGTCCAGCCTCTGGAGGCCACATCCCAGGTAATGGTGGGCCTGGAATATAGGTTTTGCTGCTCTTCTATCTGCCTAGGCCATTTGGAATTTGTAGTCCTTGTGTAGCTTCTTCACAGGATTCAATCCTTCTCATCCAAATACCCCAATGGTGCTTTTGGATAGCTCAGTACCTTTAGTACTATCACAATGTGTTATTTTCAGAAGTTATTCCTGGATGTGTTAGTCATTTCCCAGTGGAAATGGCTCTTTTCTTGCTGTTCTTGATCCATCATGAGATGTTTGCTTGCCATCCCCTTGCATACAGCAGAGTCTGAGCCTCTGAAGTAGTATGACATTTTTAAGTGATCACTAGGCTTGAAGTTAGACAGTGTGGGTTCAAGACTCAGCTTTATCCCTCCCGAGTCCTCTGGGAGCCTATCCCTGGGCTGAATGAACTCAGGCAGCCCTGGGTTTGAATACTAGCTATTCATTAACTAGATGACTTCCGCCTGAACCACATAAGCTTTCTGAGCCTCACTTACCCCATTAGTAAAATGGGAATGATAATACCTACCTGGTAGAATTTTCTGTGAGTAGTTAATGACATACTATGCCTAATGCAGGGCTTGTCACATTAAAGAAGCCCCTCAAGAAGGGTGACATCCTCTCCAGCCCTCAAGGGTCTCATCTTCCTCTGAACTTACAACACTCAGTGGCTCCAACAGGGCTGGAATACTCACATGCTCCTGGGGCCAACATATAAAGAAATCAATGATCACAAGAAAAATAACACTGCAGTATTTAGGGAACAAGGCAATTGGGAGCCTTGACATCAGGAAGGAAACAGGGAGTGCTGAGGACGGCGGCTCGTTGGGCCGCGTGCTCCATGTAACACACACCACTCCAGCCCAAAGTCGCCCCACAGGAGGACAAACCCATGTTAACAGATCTTCCCTCTTTTCAAAAGAAGTCAGAAATCTGGAATTAAAGTTCTCAATTTTTAAATACCAGCTCGCTAGAAAACAGACACATACATTAACAAACTTGCAGCCCAAACAGAATATTTCCGAGCTCAGTCCAGGCCACTGACTAGGAGACTGTTCAATTGTATTTACTTGATATCACTTAAACACTGAGCTTGTATCACTCCTTAGCATTTTTTATGTTATTGTGTAATTGTCAGTGGTCAAGTTCTGTCTCTAATTATATCTTATTAAGCTACTTGAATAAGACATGTGAGAGCAGGGCTGGTGTCTTGCTCAGGAAATAGCCACATTTGGTAAACTGTCCTTGGGTTGTAGCCTTTAAGCTCTTGAAATGGCTTGCTTCCCTCCAGGAGAACTTGTTTATTTCTTTCTGCCATAACCCAGGCATACAACAGCTGGCTGCCTCTGGGAGGTTGAAAATAAACAGGTTCAGGAGCTCTGAGGACAGCAAATGGGCGTTATAGGTGAAGAAATGGCCCAGAATAAATACAGCTGTTGGGACGGAAAGTTCTATTTACTTTGGCTCTTTTGAGGTCTCCGCTGGGAGAGGGAGAGTTGCTAATCCTGAGTCTTTACATGCACTGACAACGGAGACCCCACTTAAGGGCTGGCCCCCAGTGCTCAGCACATTTATACAAGTCGTCTGGTATATACTTGATGGTTAACATGTTCACTAGATATATCAAATGATGCAGGAAATTTTAACAAAATGATGAGTTAAGTTCTCTGCACTGGACAGCCCATGTTAATATCTTTTCTAGTTTGGAATACAACTCTCATTGAACATTCTTTAACAACAAGCTTTTGTTTGCCATGTAGACACAATAGAAAAGACATTAGCTTGGGAGACACAAAATCTGGGCTCTGGTCGTAGTTTGCTAGCTAGCTGCATGGCCTTGGTAAACCATTGCCATGTTCTGAGCCCCAGTTTCCTCAGCCATAAGAGTAGGGCTTCAGAGAGAAGATCTCCAGGGAGGGCGTGGGAGCAGTGGAAAGGGTGTCAGGTGAGGAACCAGTAGGTCCACATTCATACCCTAGCCCTAGTAACTCTCCCCTGTGGGAGCCTGGATGGCAAAGAATGTATTTTCTGACTCTCTGTCTCCACCTCTGCCAGTAAGAACTAGTTGCCGTCTCCTTCCTGATGGTGCGACTCTGAATTACAGAGTAGAATTTACATGAAAGTGCTTTGTAAATGAATCTACAGACACTGTCATCAGAAAAACCTAGCTTTGAGTCCTGTCTCCTCTACTTCCATGTGCTCATGGAAAGGTGACTTAAGATCTTTATGCATCATTTTCCTAATTTACAACGTGGAAATAATACCCACTTCACAGGGTTGTTGTGATGATCAAACTACGTGGAAAAATGTAAGCAAAGTGCTAGAATAGGGCCTGGCACAAAATGCTGTAAATAGTCCTTATTATTGTTAGTAAGAGACAAATGCATTGATATAAGATCTCCATTCGATAAGTATATGATTCTGATTAGCTGAATCTTAAACCAAACTTCTCTTTTACACTTTGATCTCAACCAAAATTGTTTCTCTCTCTTTACCAAAAAAGAAAAAACAAACTCATTCAACAACAAAACAAACAGAAACAATGATCAAATTCAAGTTGAGCATGAACCTAGTTGTTTTCTGAAGCCCAGGACAGAATAGAACGAAGACATCCAAACACTGTGGACCAAGTTTCACCTGCCCTGCATGGGCCTGTTGCACTGAGGTAAAAAGTAATGGGAAAGTTTCCTTCAGAAAGAAAAGGGAGCCCACGAAAATACTTGGGTCTGTAGCAGTCCAGGAAACAAAAGCAAAAATCCTAGACAGATAATGTTGTAGACTGTGTTCTCAGGGTGATGTTCCAGATTTCTGTAAAGTCCAGTTCAGAGGAATAACTCTATATAAATGGCTCTAAAGGCCCTGCAAATATCACAGGGTACACGTGAAGCCCAATTGCATCCTACCCCAGATGGCAAGAAAAGGGTTGAAGCTCTCCTAAAACAAATGAATTAATCGTGGATGTATTCATTCCAGTTGAGCTATTCTGAGTCTAATAGTGGGAACTCTGCTAGATGTTAGATGCTACAACCATAACAAAGGCAAAGTGCCTTCTCTAATGATACAAAATACAGAGATTCTCACACATATCACCCTAAGAGCTTTGTAATGACAGAGCTCCAGTGAGTAAATATTAAGATCGATGAAACAATACTGAAAGGATGTACCCTACCACTGGACCTTACTGCCGACAATCTACCCCTACAAAAGGGAAAGACTAGCTATATACACAAACATGTTCATGAAGCATTACTTATAGTGTTAGTAGCCATATAAACGTCAAAGACAGTGAATAATAATGGTTCAAAAAGTTGGGTGCATGAAATAATGGGATACTGTGCAGATATTAAAGTGAATATAATTATGAAGACCAGCAAGAACGGCTTGTTGGTATGAGATAAAAATAATACAAAACTATGGCGTATCAAAGACCTTCAACATGGGGTATGGTTACAACTATGAAAAAAAATATTTGTTTCTGAATAAAGTCTAGAAGGGAATACAAAATATTTATAGTTTTATAAGAACAATGGAATTTTGGTTTTTCCCCTTTTATGAGATCTTCTATAGTGTTATTACATGGGTAAGCAAAGAGTGACACATGCTATAATTGAATGGATGGAAGAAAATATTTCTTGTCCTTATAAATATCTCCCTTAGCACCATATCATTGAATACGAGGTTCATCAGCTTTTACTCTTCTTTCCAATCTAGTCCCTTTCTGCATTACCATTGCCACTGCGTCAGTTCAGCTTCTCAGTTCTCCTGTCTCCTGAAGCAGCCTAGTAACTCATCCATCTGTTTTCAGGCTTCTTAGGTGTTTCTCCTTTCACCTAAAAGACTTCTTGTCCTCAAACGTTCTGTCCACATGATTAAATGACCTTCCCCCAACACACCACACATGCACAAGTATATTATGCCTGAGCCTCCCAAAGCATAAACACACAGCTTCCTTTCTTATATTTCACACATCCTCTCTTTGGCATGACAAACTCCAAAGTCTTGCCATTTATACCCGAGAGGTAGAAGAGTGTACTGGGGGAGACTTAGGTTCTACACAAGAATAGCTAAGACACTTCTGGAGAATTAGACCAAAGTGAGGGGACTTGTTATACAAGATATAAGACTAATTAAAATCCAAAATAAATAAAATAGTGTGAATACTCTATTCCCAGTTATGACTGAGTAGCTGCCATTGGACTAGGTCTTTTTATTTAAAAACTAAACTTATGGAAAAAATATAAAAAAACAACTCCTGGAAGAACTGGAAAGGAACTAAAAGCAGGCAGAAATTGCCGAGGAGTCTACACTTAGATGAAAGTAATGGAACTGGTGAGCTTTTCATTTAAAGTGAATTTTTATTTGAGAGCAAGCACTAGTTGGCTGAAACTCTGATAGAAATTGGTGATCTCAGTAGCTTGAAAAAACCAAAGGATGGAGATTGCAGCCAATGAAGTAGCTGAAAAGTGAGCGAAGAAATCCAGGAAAGAAAAGACCCAGAGAAAGAGAGTCCCAGATTCTGCATGTGACTTCTCCCTAAATCTCTGGCTGACCCCTGAACTGTGCATGTGTGGGGCGGACTCTGTGCAGCCTGCTCAGCAAGGCTAACAAGGTTAAGCAGAGATTTCACCTGCAAAGTAGACAGTTAGGAGTTTGAGGTCAGAAAAGTTAATTATCTACAAAATCAACATTCTCAGAGAAATGTAACAGAATTCAGAGGATACAAAATATCATTTACAGTGTCTGGGATATATTTTGAAATTATTAGACATAAAGAAATAGGATAATGTGATATACACTCAAGAGAAAAAGCAGTCAGTGGAGACTAACTGGCTAGATGTTGAGATTAGTTAAAATTTTATTATAACTATCCTCAAGAACATAGAAGAAAACATGCTCATAATGAATGGAAAAAAAAAACAGAAAATCTTTCAGCATAAAAACATACCTATTTTTTCAAATGAAAATTGTAGAATGAAAAATAAAGTCTGAAGTTTAAAAATAAGAGGTTTTCTCAGGAAGAGACAGAATGATAAGCAAAACAGAATAAGCAGCAGACCCACGGCCGTGTAAAAACTTCATGCATAATTGATGTGACATTAAAGACCAGGGAGTGAAAAACAGACTGTTCAACAAAGTATATGGGATAAATGGATATCCATACAGAAAATTTTTTAAAATAATGGATTTCTCCCTCACACCATATGTGAAATTATCTCTAGGTATATTAAAGACTTAAATGTAAATAGCAAAACTTTAAGAATTTTAGAGGATGACACTGTAGAAAATTTTCATGACTTTTGGGCAAGTAAGGGATTCTTAAACAAGAAACAAAAAGGACTAAACATAAAATTATAAATTGAGAAATTTGAATATATTTTAAAATGTTAAAGCTAGATAAAATAGAGTATATGTAGAGTACACTATGACTTTTATAAGAAAGAAGAAAAATAAGAGTGTATATACAGTTATTATTGAAAAAGAATCAGAGGAAAAATAAGCAGCAACAGATGAAAATTATCGTCAGTATGAGTAGAGTACTTGGGAACTAAGAAAAGAGAGAAGAAATAGGGATGAGGGACTATCTGAGTGTGTGTGTACATACAGAGAGGTCTATAGGGGAAAAGTCCAGCCATTGTTAATATAACAAGAATGGTTTACATGACGTCGATGTGCCTGGTAGCCAAGGAGAGTGGACTGGAACGAATATACATGAACGGTGATGACTTCACTGTTATCACTAGTCAGTGGGGGAGGCAGATGCCATTGAGTGAGCATGTGTACTGTGTGGCCTCGCATTCAAAATGACTGAGCAAGGAGAGCAACGAATCTGCATCACATTTTGCATTAAGCTTGAACATTCCTCCATGGAAACTATTCAGATGCTTCAGAAGGTCACAGCTATGAGCAACTGGTGACTGGAAGCTCCATCACAACAATGCACTGGCTCATGTATCACATCTTGTGCAGTATCTGGCAAAACATCAAATCACCCAGGTGACTCAGTCCCCCTACAGCCCAGATGTGGCACCCTGCAAATTCTGCCTTTTCCCAAAACTAACATCACCTTAGAAAGGAAAGAGATTTCAGCCCTGGCTGGTATGGCTCAGTGGATTTTGTGCCGACCTGTGAGTCCAGTTGGATTCCCAGTCAGGGCATATGCCTGGGTCACCAGCCAGGTCCCCAGTGGGGCAGTGGGGGATGTGAGAGACAACCACATATTGATGTTTCTCTCCCTCTCTTTCTCCCTCCTTTCCCCTCTCTCTAAAAATAAATAAATAAAATCTTTAAAAAAAAGGGAAGAGATTTCAGACCATTGATGAGATTCAGGAAAATACAACAGGGCAGTTGATGGTAAATTGGAGAACTGTGTGAGGTCCCAAGGTGCCTACTTTGAAGGGAACTGAGGCATCACTGTCCTATGTACAATGTTTCTTGTATCTTGTATCTTCTTCAATAAATGTCTCTATTTTTTAATTGTATATGGCTGGATATTTTCTGGACAGGCATTTTGGTAATATGTATTTATATATACTCATCTGTAAAATATGCAAACACCATAAATATTTTAAAAGTTAAACCAAAATGAATTCTTAAAACCCAAACTCTCAAATTGAATGGAAACAAATGACTACCTATAAATCAAATTGATAGAACACTTAACACAGAGAGAAAATAATTAATTCAAGTAAATTTTGAACACAATTCTCTGACTGTTCATTATTAATATGAGATAGTCTAAGGATAAAAAACTGCAAAGGAATTTTGAACTCTATTTAGTAGATTTATTTTGAATGAGTGGTATGCTCTAAAACTGTCTTGTGTGCATTGCAGGGTAGAGCAAGTGAGTAAATTATTGTTTGGGGTGTTGTTTTGGAAGCGGGTTTTTCACTATGGGAGAAAGGATATATAAAAATGAAGAGGGTGAAGATAAGGAAATAACACTGTGGTATTGGATTTGAATTAGAAATATCTGTTAAGAACTGAAGACATTGTAATAGAAATTTCCTAGCACTTTCCTCTGCAAGGAGCTAGAAACCATGAGGCACGAGTGGCAATGAGTGCACCTAGCACCCCGATGTCGTGTTTTCTGTCTCATTCCCCACTAAAATTGGGGACCAGAACTTTTTGGTGAAATGGCTGACACCAAGTCCAGAACAAGGAATGTACAAAGTAAAACTGAAATATCACATGATGTCAGAAAATTAGTATATGTATGTGTTTGAGGACTAGTGAACTCACATTGCTATCAGCCACAGAGGTATTTTCCAAATGAAAAAGTATTTGGAACACTAATATGCAAAGGAGATGAAAGAAGAACTATGACAAGCATGGGCGGCTCAGATCCCTGATCTTTAATCTCTCATCCCCACTCAGTGGTAGCCCCTGACACCCACAGTTTGAGAACAGTGGTCTATTGAAAAGAGCCTGGATTTCACTGTTGGAGAACCTGCATCCTAGCCCAGATGCGACCAAACACTAGCCACAGTGTTAGGTAAATATTTATTCTCTCTGGGCCCTATGTACTTATGTGTAAAGCAGGGATAAAGTTACCAATTTCCCTCTTTCACAGTTGTTGTGAGGATCAAAGAAGAGAAGAGTTGTGAAAAGACTTTGAAAGGTTAAATAGAATGGTTCTATATGAGGTAATTGATTATACCCCATGGGGCACTGAGACACATTCTTGTACACCATTTGGCAGCTGTCATTCCTAGCAATTGCCAAACGTCAGTGTAGCAGGAGTTTTTAAATACGTATCAGGAGAAGATAAGGTATCTGTCCAGTCTTCCTTTCAGCACAAATATACAAGTCACTACTGTGTCAGTCTTCTGACAGCACAGGGATAAAGATTAAAGAATAGGATCACAAGCATTCACTAATAAAAGGAAATTAGCATCAATAAAATACATACAATGTACAATAGTATAAGCAAGCACAATGCTGGGAACATATATATTATATTTGCAACCAGGAGACAATGTAATTAGTGATTCCAGGACTCAGGGCACAGAGGGTCGGTAGAGAACACTGTGTAGAAGAGAAGGTGCCAACATAGTAAGTCAGCTGACAGAATTTAATGAGTACTAGCATGGAGGTAAAGATGGCGGACTGAAACCATGTACCACTTTCACTCACCCTTGACACTCCAGGAAAGTGGCAACCTGAATCTGGCAAAAGGATGTGCTATGAATCAGTAAGTGTTCATATCAGCAATTCAAGTTTGGTTTAACATTTAAAAAATAATCAATTGATGTAATTTGCCATATTAGGAAGTTACAGGAGAAAAATCATATGATCATTTCAATAGATGAGGAAAAATATTTACTTAAATTCAACATTCTTTTGTGATTAAAAATAAAAAACTTTGATCACATTCTTTTTCAATTAAGCTAGAAATAGAAAAGATCTTATTTATGAGAAAAATAAATAAAAATAAAATGTTGGCCCTTACCAGGCAGCTGAGTGGGTTAGAGCATCATTCTGATATGCCAAGGTTGCGGGTTTGGTCTCCGGTCAGGGCACAATAAAATACAGATCAACCATCACTCAGAACCATTAGAAATCAGGTTTAATGGAAGTCTCACAACCACAGAATTAAAGAAACCACATCCATCTAGACTGGTAGGAGAGGTGGTGACATGGAACTGGCTGGTCTCATACCTGTGTATGGTAGATAAAAATTTGTCAGGGATATCACTGGAGTGAAGACTTCCAGCCACATACCAGGGTCCCCAGCCCAGGGTTCCATTGCCAGGAAGATAGTCCCCATAACTTCTGGCTACAAAAACCAGCAGGGATTGAGTCAGTGGAAGAAACTTCTAGAGTCCCAAACAGTGTTCAGTAGAAAACTCACACATGGACTTATCCATAGTCACTCCCATTAAGTTCCAGCACTGGGGTAGCAGCCTGAAACACACCAGTGGCATACAGGGAGGAACTGAAGAGTCTGGCATCAAGGTTGGAGCTGGAGGAAGCTTTCTCCCAGACAAAAAGGCAGGCAGAAGCCACTGTTCCTTTTCTGAGCCCTCCCCACACAGAACCACAGAGTCTGCAGGTTGGTGCAGTTATAAAGAAAGCTTCACCATCCTCTTGGCTTCTTGAAGCTTGCTGTGCCAGCTGTGCCCCCTCCACGCCTCCTTGTAGTCATGCCTTGCAAAATTGAGGACATAAAGGACTTCCTACTGACAGCTAGTAAAAGAATGACAAGTCTGTCAAGATAAAAAAAATAAGGATAATGTAAACTTTAAAGTCTGATGAAACAGATATCTCTATAACTTGGTCATCACAGACAAAGGGAAGTTCAGAGAAACTAAAGCCTGTGAAGGAGGTAAAATGAGCCAGACATACTGATCTGAACTATACTAATATGTGTAAAAAAATTTCTTTTAAATTAAAAAGGGGATGTGAGTACTATATTTTGCTGAGCATAATGTACACTTTTTGCCCAAATTTTTGAGGGAAAAATAAGAGTGCTCATTTTACTTGGGTAGTACCTGAAATACCTTGTATCTGTTCCTGTGTTTTGTAATTATTAGTTAACTGAAATTTCTTTTACCATAATATGCTAAAAAAATAAATGCAAAAATTCTTCTGTAATACAAAAAGCAAGTATCTAAATGTAAATAAATAGAAAATTTAATTAAAAAATTAAAATGAAAGATTTTTTCCTGAAAGGTTGGGCCAAAAATGTGGGTGTGCATTATACACAGGAGTGCATTAGGCATGGCAAAATGTAGTACATTTACAACTGAGAAACCTAGCTGACTTAATCACCTTAATCAAGTAATCAAAATGAACAACATCAAGAATGGAGCAAACAAAAATTATGTACCACCTGGTAAAATACACTAAAAAGAACGTAACATCATTTTTATAGTTTTCTTGCCAAAGATGCATAAACTAAATCTCATTAATAGTAACATCAAACAAACTCAACTTGAGAATGTTCTACAAAATAACTGACATATAATCTATCAAATTGTCATAGTCATAGGAGACAAGGAGAGATAGAGGAACTACTTAGAATTGAAGGAGACTAAAGTGACTAGACAAATAAATGCAACATGTGATTTTGAAATGGATCCATAAACTATAGAAGACATTATTGTATAGAGAACCCTAAAGATTCCATCAAAAACTACTGGAACTGATTTATAAATCAGTAAAGTAGCAGGGTACAAAATAAATATCCTGAAATAGGTTCCATTTTTATATAGCAATAATGAAGTATCAGAAAAAGAACCAGGAAAACAATCAATTTACTTGCATCAAAAAAAGAAAAAGAAAAAAACCTAAAAATAAATTTAACCAAGGTGGTAAAAGACCTGTACTAAAAAAATAAGACACTGAAGAAAGAAATTGAAGAAGATACAAACAAATGGAAGCATATACCATACTCATGGATAGAAAGAAATAACATTATTAAAATATCTATTACTCATACTACTCAAAACAATATATAGATTCAATGAAATTTCTATCAAAATACCAATGGTGTATTTCACAGAACTAGAATAAATAATCCAAAAATGTATATGAAACCATAAAAGATCCCAAATAGCCACAACAATCTTGAGAAGAACAAAGTTGGAGGAACAACACTACCTGGTATAAAACTATAACTATAAGGCCATAGTAGTCAAAATATACCAGTAGCTATACCAGTAGCATGGTACTGGTATAAAAGCAAATGTGTAGATCAATGGAACAGAATATTGAGCCCAGAAATAAACCCATGCCTATAAGGTCAATTAATACTTGACAAAGGAGGCAAAAGCATACAATGGAGTAAAGATAGTCTATTCAATAAATGGTGTTAGGAAAATTGGAGAGAGACATGAAAAAAAATAAAATTAGATCACCTTCTTACACCATATACAAGAATAAACTCAAAATGGATTAAAAACTCAAATGTTAGACTCTAAGCAATAAAAATCCTAGAGGAAAACACAGGCAGTAAAAATCTCAGACATTACTCTGGTAATAATCTTTCTGATATATCTCCTAGTGCAAATGAAACAAATTTAAAAATAAACAAATGGGAGTATATCAAACTAAAAAATTTTTTCACAGCAAAGGAAATCATCAACAAAATGAAAAGACAACCCACTGAATGGGAAAACATGTTCACCAATGATACATCTGATGAGGGCTTAATATCCAATATTTTCTAAAATGAGAAAGGACCTAAATAGACACTTGTCCAAAGAGGACATACAGATGGCCAATAAAATATGAAAATGTATTCAATATCAGAATCACCAGAGAAATGCAACTTAAAAACCACAATGACGTATCACTTCATACCTTGCAGAATGACTATTATCAGTGAATCAAAAACCAAGTGTTGGAAAGATGTGGAAAAAAGGAAACCCTAGTACACTGCTGGTTGGAATGCAATTTGGTGCAGCCACTATGGAAAACAGTAAGGTGGGTCCTTAAAAAATTAAAAATAGAACTGCCTTTTGACCCAGCAATTTCACTTCTGGTCATGTAGCCGAAGAAACCCAAAATACTAATTTGAAGGAATACGTACACCCCTATGTTCATTACAGTATTACTTACAAAAGCCAAGATATGGAAGCAACCAAGTGCCCATCAATAGATGAGTGGATAAAAAAGCAATAGTACACATATACAACAGAATATTACTTGGCAATTAAAAAGAACAAATTCTTACCATTTGTGACAGCATGGATGGACCTAGAAGGTATTAGGTTAAGTGAAATAAATCAGTCAGAGAAAGATAAATATCACATGATTTCATTCGTATGAGGGTTCTAAAGAACAATATAAAACAGACTCATAGATACAGAAAACAGACTGATGATTGTTAGAGGGGAAAGGGGTTAGGGGACTGAGTGAAAAACGTAAAGGGATTGAGAAGTACAGATTGGTAGTCACAAAATAGTCATGGGGATGTAAAGCACAGCATAGGAAATATAGGCAAAAATAGTGTAATAACTATGTATGGTGTCAGGTGGGTACTGGGAATATCAGAGGGAATGCTTTGTAAAGTAGTTGTCACAGGCTTGCCTAGGTAACCAGGTTCTTAGTGATCAAGGACAAAGAATTGAACCGAACACACAGAGTTTATAGCATGAAAAAAGAGGGAAGATTTGTTAAGTGATAGTACACTCCACAGGACATGGGAGCGGGCCAACTCTGAACAGAGATCGACCACATGGGATGGAGGGATTCTCTTCTTATAGGGCGGCAGCTTCCTGGCTAGTCTTTGGCGGGCTTCTATTGTGCAGGTACAAGGAGTTACATTTCAAAGCTACTGTGCATGTGTGGTTTCCCAAGATTTTCTTGATTGGCTACTGGAGAAGGGAGTCCCATAATGTTAATTCATTATAATACTATTATAATGAATCAGGGGTAGTGTGCAGGCGAATTCCATGATTCATAGTTATCCTAGAAAACAGGAACAACCGGTCTTAGGGGGTCTTTGTCATGTATGGATGTTTTTTTTTATCTTAGCCCTGCGGGGCCTCTGGAGTGTCTGTCCTTCCTGACTATCTCCTGCCTCATAGTGATTGTCTAATCACTGTGTTGTACACCTGAAACTAATGCAAAATAATACTGAAAAAGTAAGACATTATTGGGACAATTCAAAAAACTTGAATGGAATCTGAGAATTAGATAATATACAATGCTGATTTCCTGCTTTTGGTGGTCATATTGAGGTTATGCAAGTGAACGTTTTTGTTTACAAGAAATGCATACTAAAGAATTGCAGAGTGATGAGGCATCATGTTTGCAATTTACCCTTAGATCCTTTAGGAAAAAGTTTTCAACTTTTCTATAAATTGGAATTTATTTCAAATTTTTTAATGGAAAAAGAAAGTCAGCCACAACAAAGCATGTAGTGTTTGATTTCATTTACATGAAGTTCAAAAACAAACAAAAAATACACTGTTTAAGGATGAGTAGTTAGGTGGCAAGTTTCACATGAAATCCAAGGAAATGAATGCATAAAAGTTAGGTTAGTGGTTACCAACAACAGCATATGTGAGGACTGTGACTGGGAAGGGAAACATGAGGGTTTTCTTGGGTGCTGGGGTTTGTTTCACCTGGGTGATAGCTCAACAGATATTCACTTTACAACCATTCATTAAATCATACATCTACTTTATACAGTTTCCTATAAATTTATTGTATTTCACAATGTAAAACTCTTGAAAAGGAAATTAAAGAGACAAAAAAGAATGCTGTCAAACCACTGGGGAAGGATGCATTCTAAATTTTAGATGCTTTTTTCAGATTTTATAAATATAATAGGGTACATGTATATATATTATTTTACTCCCTAAGTAAGTTTGAAACTACTCCCTGGAATCAAACAAATCAAATTTTCTGCAGCAAAGCATCTAAATAATTGCACCAGGTAGTATAAATAGAAACTACAAGCAGCCACAGATACATTCAGGTCGTGTGAACCTGTCAAATAAGTTTGCCACCAATATAAAATTTTGTTTTATTTTGTTTTGGTTTTCAGAGCTTTCTGAAATTTGAAATTGCAGATAAGAAACTGTATGTAACAACAACAAACAAAGCCCAGAGTGCGTAGAAGGAAAGAAATAAGATCAGAGCAGAATTAAATGACATAGACACAGAAAGAACAATTCAAAGGATCAATAAATCCAGGAGCTGATTCTTTGAAAAGATAAACAAAAATCAACAAGCCTTTAACCAGACTCATCAAGGAAAAAAGAGAGGACCCAAATAAATAAAATCAGAAATGAAAGAGTCAAAATTATGACTGATACCACAAAAATAAAAAGGATTGTAAGAAAGTACTATGAACAACTATATGCCAAGAAATTTGAAAACCTGGATGAAATGGGCAAATTTCTAGAAACATATAATCTTCCAAAACTGAATCTAGAAGAAGCAGAAAGTCTGAACAGACCAATAAGAGCTGGCAAAATTGAAACAGTAATCAAAAAACTCCCAGCACACAAAAACCCTGGACAAGATGGTTTCACAGGAGAATTTTACAAAATAGTTAAGGAGCAGCTAACCCCTATTCTTCTCAAGCTATTCCAAAAATTCCAAGAAGAGGAAAGACAGCCAAATTCTTTTTAAGAGGCTAGCATCATCCTAATCCCAAAACCAAATAAAGATACAACAAAGAAAGAAAACTACAGGCTAATATCACTGATGAACATAGATGCTAAAATCCTCAACAAAATATCGGCAAACCAGATCAAGCAATGCATTAAAATGATCATAGACCATGATCAAGTGGGATTCATCCCAAAGATGCAAGTATGGTAAAATATTTGCAAATCAATAAACATAATACATCACATAAACAAAAGGAAAGACAAAAATCACATGATCATATCAATAGATGCAGAAAAAGCATTTGATAAAATATGACACCCACTTATGATAAAAACATTCAGGAAAATGGGAGTAAAGGAGCATACCTCAGCATAATAACAAGGGAAAGAAGAGGAAAGGTCAAGTCAAGGAACATGTATAGAGGACCAATGGGGGCGTTCTGGCCAAGATGGAGGCATAGGTAGATACACTTTGCCTGCTTACACGACCCAAAGAATAACAATAACAAATTTAAAAACAAAAAATAATCAGAACTGCCAGAAAATCAAACTGTATGGAAATCTGACAGCCAAGAAGTTAAAGAAGAAAAATTCACCCAGATGGGTAGGAGGGGCGGAGACATGCAACTGAGAAGAGGATGCAAAGGCAAGGCAGTGGCTGGAGGATCAGGTGGGTGAGGCGGTGGCTGTCAGATGGGACAAGGAGGCGGTCCCACTGCTAAAGTGGTTGGTCCCATATTTGCATGTGAATAAACCAGAAGGAACAACTGGGGAGCAAGACAGACTTTGCAATCCAGGGTTCCAGTGCAGGAAATAAAAAGCCTCAAAATCTCTGACTGAAAAAACCTGTGGGGTTGAGGAAGCAAGGAAACTCCCACCCTCACAGGAGAGTTCTCTGGAGAGACCCACAGGGTCCTAGAACATACACAGATCTACTCACCTGGGAATCAGCACCAGAAGGGCCCAATTTGCTTGTGGGTAGCAGAGGAAGTGACTGAAAATGGGCTGAAAACTGAGCAAGTGGCTTTGTTCCCTCTTGGACCCCTCCCTCACATACAGCACTACAAGGCACCAATGTGGGTTGCCCCGCCCTGGTGAATACCTAAGGCTCCACCCCTTACTATGTAACAGGCATGCAAAGACAAAAAAACATGGCCCAAATGAAGGAACAAATCAAAGCTCCAGAAAAAATACAACTAAGTGATGAAGAGATAGCCAACCTATCAGATGCAGAGTTCAAAACACTGGTAATCAGGATGTTCACAGATATGGTTGAGTATGGTCACAAAATAGAGGAAAAAGTGAAGGCTATGAAAAGTGAAATAAAGAAAAATGTGCAGGGAACCAACAGTGAAGGGAAGGAAACAGGGACTCAAATCAACAGTTTGGAGCAGAAGGAATAAATAAACATTAAACCAGAACAGAATGAAGAAACAATTCAAAAAAATGAGGAGAGGCTTAGGAACCTCCGGGACAACTTTAAACATTCCAATATACTAATCATAGGGGTGCCAGAAGGAGAAAAGGAACAGCAAGAAATGGAAAATTTATTTAAAAACATAATGAAGGAGAACTTCCCCAATCTGGTGAAGAAAATAGACTTCCAAGAAGTCCAGAAAGTTCAGACAGTCCCAAAGAACTTGGACCCAAAGAAGCACACACCAAGCCACATCATAATTACATTACCCAAAATTAAAGATAAGGAGAAAATCTTAAAGTAGCAAAAGAAAAGGAGACAGTTACCTACAAAGGAGTTTCCATAAGACTGTCAGCTGATTTCTCAAAAGAAACCTTGCAGGCAAGAAGGGGCTGGAAAGAAGTATTCAAAGTCATGTAAGGCAAGGACCTACATCCAAGATTGCTCTATCCAGCAAAGCTATCATTTAGAATGGAAGGCCAGATAAAGTACTTCCCAGACAAGACCAAGTTAAAGGAGTTCATCATCACCAAGCCCTTATCGTATAAAATGTTAAAGGGACTTATCTAAGAAAAAGAAGATAAAAAATAGAAACAGTAAAGTGACAACAAACTCACAGCCATCAAAAACTGAACATAAAAAAAGTGAACTAAGCAAACAACTAGAACATGAACAGATTCACAGAAATAGAGATCACATGGAGGGTTATCAGTGAGGAAGGGGTGGGAGAAGAATGGGAGAAAAGGTACAGGGAATAAGAAGCATAAGAAGCATAAATGGTAGGCACAAAATAGACGTGGGGAGGTTAAGAATAGTATGGGAAATGGAGAAGCCAAAGAATTTATATGTATGACACATGGACATGAACTAAGGGGGGCGGGGAATGATGGTGGAAGTGGGGCTACAGGGTGGGGGGGAATAAAGGGGAGAGAAAAATGGAACGACTATAATAGCATAATCAATATAATATATTAAAAAAATAAATAAAGGACCCATGGACAAAGACAACGAGGGGGCCAGGAGGATGACTGAAAATGGAAGGTAGGGATGGGTTGGACAGAGAACAATGTGGGGGGGGGGAATGGGGACAACTGTAGCTGGACAACAATAAAAATAAATAAGTTTTATTATTTCTTAAAAAAAGAAATTGTGAACATGTATTAACTTCAAAAAATATGCCGAAAAGGAAAAGTAATTATTGTATTTTATACAGTTCAGTTGTGAAAAGCATTCATACAGTAACAATGATATAAACATTGAATATTACTTAACTCAAAACACTGGTATAACCATACTGGGAAGATTTTATAAGGAGTACAATGTAATAATTTTCATTTCCTGGAGTTTGGAACTTTGTATGTATGGAAAGAGAGGTATGTCCCTATCTTCTCTATGTAGATATTGCCTAAAACTGAAAAATCAAGAGCTAGCAATACATGCACATTGTTTAGCAAAGTGAAGGTAAATACGTAGGTTTCAGGAAATGGGGAGAGTGTTAGGAAAAGGAATAGGCCTGTGACTGTTCATAAACAAACCTCAGAGATTTATTTGACCTTACATTGTGTAAAAGAAATAATATATATAATAAGCCCTGGCTGGCATAGCTCAGTGGATTGAGTGTGGGCTGCGAACCAGGCATCGCAGGTTCGATTCCCAGTCAGGGCACATGCCTAGGTTGCAGGCCATGTCCCCCAGCAACCGCACATTGATGTTTCTCTCTCTCTCTCTCTCCCCCTCTACCTTCCCTCTCTAAAAATAAATAAATAAAATATTAAAAAAAAAAGAAATAATATATATAATAAGATACAGAAACTATCTTCTTTTTTGAGCTTTTATATTTTGAGTTTATTCTTCATGTAACTGTTCAAACCCTTCTGTAGTTGAATATTAAAACAAAAGTAATAGCAAGAAAGTGAGCATATTATGATTATAGTCCTTCACTCATTCACTACTGTGTATAAAATGCCAGCAGTGAGTGTTATTCACCGGCCCCATTAAGAGGTCTGACACTGAACACCACCCCTAGGAGGATGTTCATCATCCTCATATGTTTCTCCATTGTAAATGCACCATCTTTCTCAACTTGGATCAAAGTCCACCAGCTCTACGTGGTCCATTTCATCAGTGTCTTCTACTTCCTTTCAGCTAGGAGTTTTTTCCAGCAAGAGAGTTTATCAGTAGGGAGAATGCCATTCTCAGGAAAGTTTACCTTAAATTCAATGATTAGGCGACCCCTTTTATATGGTCTACAATAAATTGGCATGCCTTCATTTAACACACTTGATATCTCTATGCTTCACAATCTGACCTGGATGAGAGGTGCTAACTATGGTTCAGTTGTCAAGAGTAGCTACTGGCTTCTAGAAGCCACACAATGCTTCAACCAGCTGTATGTCCATACACATGAAAAGTTCTTCTCCTCACCAAGTGAAAACAGAACGGTCCTTCTGCTCTAATACAATGATAATATCTCCTGGCTCTAGTCCTTGTTCTTGGTCTTATTCATCACAGAATGTTGTCTTCTGGCCATCTTTTATGCCTTTGTCAACTTGAACTTCTAGAATTGTCTTCTCTCGAACTATCTTCCTTCCATTGCAGCTTTTACAGCTATCTTTAGGACTGATCCATTCCCCATGGCCCTGGCACTCCATGCACATGGAGTGAATTTGCTGAACTCTACTGCTCCTGTCTTACCACCTCGGCCTTCACATTTGTCACAAATCACATTATTTTGCAGACCTAGTTTTCTTGTTGCACCATTACATAAATCTTCTAAGGTTACTGAGAGCTGATGCACATTTTTACTTCTACTTTCCCTCTGCATCCTTCCTCCTCCTCCAAAAAACATATCAAAGATGTTCATGGGGTAGCCCAAACCACCATCTGCTCCACCTTCTTTAATCACCTGTTCCCCTCCTTTATCATATAACCCCTTTTTCTTCAAAGCAGAGAGCACCTCCTAAGCTTGAGAAATCTGTTTAAAGTTCTCTTTTTCATTTGGATTCTTGCCAGGGTGGTACCTCAAGGCCAGCTTCCTGTAAGCCTTTTCCAATTCTTCCTGTGTGGCATTGGGTCTGACCCCCAAAATATAATAGTAAGTGGTCTCTTTCATCATTTTTGACAACCGGTGAGTAGTTGGAGGCGGGTGTGGAGGAGCGAGAAAGAACGTATTACTGCGCCCAGCTTTAAAAGCCACTGCTCCTCTGCTTCCCACAGAGTGTTCTAGAAAGTTCCTTAGAAGCTATTTTCAAAGCACTTATAATTTGGACATTCTAGCTGAGGTGTCAACCATGTATCCATAAATAAAATAACACATAATGCCAGATGTATGACAATGGTCCATGGAGATTTAGCCAATAGGAGTTCAGAAGAAGAATACAGTACCTCTAAAGGAGCAGGCACAAAAGTGTTCCTGGTGGGAGTGGGCTTGAGTTGAGCCCCTTAAAGATGGGTAAAGCAATACTTTTGCTCATGCTACATCAAGCCCTTGCTTATAAAAGGCCTTCTGTTCTGATCTGGGATTTGAATATCTGAAATGAAGCTTTGGGTAAGTGCTGTTGTCAATGGGGTCTTTTCTTGGCAAATGAACGCCATTAAATACCAGACAAAGGGAAGTCAAAGAACCACAACAAGGGTATATCCTTCTAACTTAATAATGCCAAAAATAGGTCATTTCCACTTCATTCTCCTAGAGTAGTGGTTCTCAGCTGGGGGTTACTTTGGTGCCCAGGGTATATTTGGCAATACCTAAAGATGTTTTTGACTGGAGAAGGGCTACTGGCATCAAATGGGCAGAGACCAGGGATGCTGCTATACATCTGCAATGTGCAGGACAACCCTGAACAACAGAGAATTATCCCATGCCAAATGTCAGTAGTGCTGAGGGTGAGAAACCCTAAGCTGGATCATCCAATCCTGTTCCCTGTGCATGGTGACCAAATGGAAGAGGGCGAACTGGAAGCCATGCATGCATTATATCTTGAAAGATTACAGGAACATCTCCCAAGTACACTTGTCTCCACAGGTGGGTTGCTGATGTTCTAAAGTTTAACGGTCAAAGCATTACTTGGGGTTAAAACATTGCATTTCTAGAAGTTATCAATTAAAAGGAAGGGGTGACCCATTAAAGCAATGACATCAAGTAAGTTTTATCTTGATGCTAAATCTGATCAGTTGGAAGTGGTTGCCAAGAATACTGAGCTAAAAAGGACTCTGGAGGCTCCTCTGGATCCAGTATAGAAAAAAAAAAAAAAAAAAAAAAAAAACGTGGTTGACTCATGGTATATAAGCAGATATAGGAGAATAAGTAGGGACATATCTGACATATTTGCCTTTTTTAAAAACTGAGGTATAACTGACATATAACATTATATTGATTTCAGGTATATGACATAATGATTTGATATTTTCATATATTATGAATCAATCACCACAATAAGTCTAGTTAACATTTGTCACCACAGTTACAAACATTTTTTTCTTGTGAGGAGGACTTTTAAGATCTACTCTCTTAGCAACTTTCAAATACTCAATACAGTATTATTGACTATAGTCTATTAACTATGTTTGCCTTTCACATCTGTTGGGTTCAATGATCGAGTTTACTTTTCAGCTTGGTAGGGAGTCGCTTAAGAACATAATGTAAGTTTTAATAGTAGGATCAAAGGTGAGTGCGGTTGACAGATGAATGGTCCCATGAAGATGTCCATGTCCTGATCTCCAGGACCTGTCAATATTTTATGGTACCTAGCAAGGGGGAGTTCAGGCTGCCAATCAGCTGATGGCAAATTAGGGAAATTATCCTGAATTATTCAGGCAGGCTCAATGTAAGCACAGGGGTAACAAGTGAAAGTAGAAGTAAGAAAGAGTTGGAGTAAAATGTGATGACAAAAGTAACATCAGAGATACACAATCTAAGACTCAAAGCACTATTGCTGGCTTAGAAAATGGAGAGGAACCGCAAGCCCTAAGGGAAGCCTCTAGACTGGTAGGTGTCCCCAGTGGCGAACTCAGGGCCTCTAGAGGGTGGTAGGAAAGTTTGGAGTACTAGAAGACAGGAGTAATAGACCCATAAAGGGAAAACAAAGGGGTCCTGAGAGAAGAGTCCACAACAAACTTGACCTATTTCATTGTGTTCCTAAACACAAACCCTGGACTTGGGTCTCCAGAGAAAGATAGGACAGAGCAGGTTTTCCTTCTGGAATTTGGCAGAAACATAGGTAGAGACTTGCCGAGTAGCCCAAGAGAATCAGCCACTTCATTGTTCCCAGCAGGTAACCTCATTTTCCTACCATGAGCCTGGCCAGCCTTTTACCTGAATTAACATGAGGGACAGCCTTCCTAACTAGAGCATGGGCTGCAAATCTGGGACATTTTTGAGGTTTGACTCCAAGCTCTTCCTGCAATACTTGAATAATCGCCATCCCCACTCAAACCAATGCAAGTTTGATTTGTGTAAAAACTCTTAGCCAGAGTCCTTTATTACTCTCAGTTACATGATTGATTACCTTAAACTGTACTAGGAATAGGCTAAGGCATCAAAAACAGAAAAATCTGCTTACACAGTCTTTGGGTCTGAAAACCAAATGGAAACATTAATATCTTAAAGCTGAAAGCAGTTACTGGATAAACTCTTAAGGAACCTCAAACAACCTATTGAACCAAAACAACATCCTGTTCCACAAATGCTTTCAATTCATGTTGTGAAATAAAACAGACATCACGTTTCTACCCTTCAGAACATAAAACATAGTATTGAGCTTCCAGTGCTATGAAATAGATATACAACTTCAGAAAATAAAATAAGTACATCTCCTTCTGTTAAAAAATAATTATAGTTTCATGTTTATTTTTTTCAGGTTGAACCTATTACCAGATAATTATTTCAAACTGAATCTCTTTCCCAATCTGCTGGAAAAGAATGCTTGGTATGTTTTGACTGTTCAGTGTGCCATCATGCATTTTATGAGCTCTTTGCTTAAACTGATGTTAATGTATTCTTTTCAGGCAAAAGAAAAAGACCATGCCAAGTGGCACCTGAGTTGTTCAACAGATCTTCGCTTGGTCTAATATGCCAAAGAAAGGAAGACAAGCCTGTGATCTTTTTTAAAAAAAATCATATTCTCCCATAAAGTCTTCCTTGACTGACCAGCTTCAATAGCACCAGGCTGTTCTCCATCATAACCCTTAATGCACACAGTCAATGTCTCAACGAGCAATAACCTAATCGATGTCTGTTAGGGGTAAGGACCATGTTGCGTGTATTCTATGCCCCATTCCTAGTGTCTAATACTGTGCTTGGTACATAGTAAATCTATTTAAATGTATTTTCAGTTAAGAAATGAATAAGCAAGAAACCGCTTCCTTCCCTAAGGACTGAGCAGTTTAATCCAAGACATCTAAGTGCTTTAAATAACTCTTCCTAGACAATACAAACATGGAAATTTCCTAAATATACTATTTGTTGAGGAAGCATTTCTTTATTTGTTCTACCACACTACAAAACACTCTGACCTCACAATTTCTTCAGCACGTTTACATTTATTGAACATGGATTTAATATTTTATTTTCTAACATTTGTTGAGCTTATATCTTGTTGAATCATACTATTTATGTTTTTACCTTGTATGCTCTTAGACTGCCTCTCTGCCTCCTCTGGTTTGAGGATGCTGCAGATAAAGCACCTTAGCTGTTCTAGCTTCAGGTTAGCATTTAAATGCTGGCCTAAGTCCATCTCAGCCCCTAGATTGATTTTAACACAGAACATGGAAATGGGCTTCTTGTGAAGAAACTCTCAGACATTAGACATGAGACAGTAGAGAAATGGTCAAACTTGACTTTGAAAGTATGTCTCAAAAAGTAAGTAAACTTCTAAGGAGATGGTTTATCGGTTTACAACCCTGAGACCAAGAAACAGGGCTTCCAGGGGAAACGATCAGCATGTGTGTCATCACAGGAAGGAACCAAGTAGGTTCAGGGAGAATGACAGATCTGCTCGAAGCTGCTGCTCATCTTGTACCACATTTCGACTCTCCCTCACCCCTTCCTCCAGTCTCCAGAAATGTGGATTAGGGTAACTCTATTGGCCTTGCCTCTTATTGCAAAAAAAACAAAGAAACAACAACAACAACAACAAAAAAAACATCTTGTCATTTAGTTACTGGAAGACTGTTGCATGGATTATATTTAAAAAAATTATTGTCCAAGAGAGACTAAAAACATTACTGTACAAGCATTCAGCGTTTGCACCTTTGTGACTATGTGCTTGCCTGCAAGCCTTCGGTGAAGCTAATTGGGACCATGAGTAAAAGATCTGAAAATTGGAAGATAAGAGACAGGCTAAAGATCTTTATGTTGCTTTTAATCTTAGAAAGAGAAAAAAACTTACCTGGTTCTGGGAGAACAAGGGTGCATGCAGGGTTGAAGAAGAAGGTTGGTGAGCTGCCAGCCTTTGGAAAGAGCTTTAGAGTGTGTAGGGAATGGAACAAAAGATGTTGAAATAATTTTAAAGACTTCTGCTGGATATTCTCTTGACATTCTTTGAAAGTCCCTGGTAAATATTTGAATTACCTTGTGATGAGTTTCAGCTGTCAAACTTGTGTTTATTTGAATGTGAGGCATCATACAGCCTGGACTTCATGGGGTACCATGTTTAAGTAGGTTTTCTCCCTATTAGAATTCACATACACACAACTGTCTCAGGGCATGTATATTCCAACATTTAATAATGTCTACATTTACAACTCTAATCTATATACATGAACACCCAATTAAAGCTCAGAATAATGACCCTGAGATACTTGGGGTGGTAACACACAATGCAATTTACAAATGATACGTGCAGAATTGTACACCTAAAACCTATATAATTTTATTAACTACTGTCACCCAATAAATTTAATTTTTTTTTAATTTTAAAAAATATCATCTCTTGTACATACTAAAGGAAAAAAAATAACCAAAATAAATTCCTTCTAGCCCTATCCAGATGGCTCAGTTTGTTGAAGCATCATCCATACACCAAAAGGGATAATGGGTTCTATTCCCAGTCTGGGCACCTACCTAGGTTGAGGGTTTGAACCCTGGTCTGGGAACATACAGGAGGCAACCAATGGATGTTTCTCTCTCACACTGATGTTTCTCTCTCTCTCACTGCCTGTCTCTCTAAAATCAATAAAAACATATTCTTGGGTGAGGGTTACAAATAAAAATAAAAGACATCCCTTCTAGCTCTGGGCATTGTGGTAAAGGGCAGTTTGGCCGCCTTAAAGATATATAGCATGCAATTCAAAAAGGGATCAGCAATGAGTCACTAGTGGCCCCATGTATATAAAAGAAAATTTCCATACCGATCATACCAATAATTTTTGCTGTTTTTTTCCTTAATAGGCAGGACTTAATGAGCAGCACATGAAAGAAGTTCATTGGTATCTCTCTATACACTAAGGCAGCTCTAAAACACTGAATTGCAAAGCAACTAGACCTTTCTCTCACCAGAAACTTTTTCCCCAAATGACCCATTTCTACCAGTTTTGTTTATACTTCCTGAACTAAGACAGGGGGCAGACTCTCACAGCCACACCGCATTTATAGGCATCACTATGGGCAGGCTTTTTTTTTTTTTCCCTTATTTTTCTTCTTCTTCTTCTTCTTTTTTTTTTTTTTTTTGGCCTCTTTTCATTCCTGTTGAGAAGAAAGCCCTAAATTCCAACTTCTCTTGATGGTTTGCATCCCAGCCCACACAACTGGCAGAGCCCTGAGTCCCAAGACCTTCCCAAAACATAAAGATGCCTGGGAATCTGAAACAGGTACCCCTGGTTATTTCAACAGTAGAGGCTTTCTGTTTTCATTTGCTACTGTTTCTTAAACAATTCTTTAGACAGAGCTTTCAGGTCCCTCACTACATCTTTTTTCCCACTGGCAGTCTTACCCTGATTCCCTCCTCCCCTTCCCAGGCTTTGGCTCCCGCCATCTCCGCTAGAATTGATATCAACACCACGGTTGTGTTTATGTCTCCCCCCAGTGCCAGGCCCACTGATGTGGTGAGTGGGCTCTGGGCAGTGGAGCCGAGGAGGCTGAGTCATCAGTCGTCATCTTCTGTCTCCCTGAGCCTGACCAAAATGACAGAGGCTCTTCTCACTAAAGTGTCCATCACTGGGAGACCACAGCAGAAAGGAGGTGGGGGACTTGTCCCCTTCAACTCTAACCACTTTAAGAAAGGACACATTTTTGGCAGGGTGGTAGGGAGATGGTAATATAGAAATCTCAATGCAATTTCCACTTTCTTTTGTCCTTCAGGCCACAGCTTAAATGTAAACCTTTCATAATGGAAAAACCACTGTGGAAAGCTACTAATACTGAACATATACATATTCTGTGGCCCAGCATTTCCACTTCTGAATATGTATGTATATGCATACACACACATATATAATGTGTTTATATTACATATTCATATTCTATACCATATATCTAATATATGCATAGAAATAATATATAAATCTATTCATACATTCACCAAAATACAGGTACAGGAATGATCATAGTAACACTACTTATAAGAGGTAAAAGCAGAAACTACCTAAGTATCTACAAGCAGAATGGGATAAATAAATTGCTGTATGTTCACATGGTCGAATACCACCCAGCAATGATAATGAAAGAACTATAACTATACACGACAATACTGCTGAATATCACAAACATAATACTGAGAAAAAAAGCAGAGAAAAAGAGAAGTAAATACTGTGTGGTTTCATTTATACAAAAATAAAAAGTAGACTAAATTAATCTGTGCTGTTAGAAGTCAGGGTAGAAATGACCACTGGGGTTACGACTGGAAGGGAGAATGAGGGAGGTCCTCTGTCATACTGGTACTGTAGACTTCTGAATAGTACATTTTAAAATGGTTAAAATGATGGCTTTTACATTTGTATACTTTACCTCAATAAAAAAGTCGTCTTTTCGTATATTTTCCTGATCACCTCACAGGAAGAACCACACTTTCAGTCATTCCTACTGCAAAGCCAGGTTTATTTCCACCGTGGCACTTTTACTACTTGCTACTTTCTTATTAGTTATCTGTCCTCGTTAACTTTATTGTTGATGTTTACTAGAATGTAAGCTCCATGAGGACGGGTATCCTGTCTCTGTTATTCAACTCAACTCATCTGCCAGCTCCTAGATACAAAACAAAATAAATGTTTGCTGAATCAACAAATTTTCTGGGTGACCTGAAGCAACTTATGAAAAACTTCTGTAAACCTTTTATTTTTTTCATTCTTTCTACAATATTAAGCATTTATGTACATATTGTAGAGGATTCAAAAGTGAAATGAGGCAGCATGTTCTTATGGAAATGAAGCTAGCTCTTGCAAGTAGCAATGCATTCCCAGTCTTTAGCTCATGGGTAGAGGCTAGATCAGAACAGCACATAGATTTCAATTCAATGTGACAGATCAGATTGTTTAATGTTATCTGCTTCCAGAGCTTGTTGAAAAAGATTCTAAAGCTCATTCTAGACTCAGCAGAAAAAAACAAATGTCATTAAAAAATTAGTGATCTCTAATGATACTTTATAGAGAGAATCATAAAAAAAATCTAACAAAAAACTACTAGAACTGATAAATGAATTCAATAAAGTAGCAGGATACAAAACAAATTTTCAGAAATTGGTTAAATTTTTATATACCAATAATACACTATTAGAAATGGAAACTAAGAAAACAACCCCATTTACAATTACATCAAAAAATAAAAATAAAATACCTAGGAATAAATTTATTGAAGGTGGTAAAATTATAAGGCACTGAAGAAGATACAAATAAATGGAAGCATATACCATGTTCATGGAAAGGAAGAATTAACATAAATAAAATGTCCATACTACCCAAAGCAACCTATAGATTCAACATAATTCCCATCAAAATACCAATGGAATTTTTCATAGAACTAGAACAAATAATCCAAAAATTATTGAAACCACAAAAGGTCCCAAATAGCCACAGCAATCTAAGAAAGAACAAAATCAGAGGTATCATGCTACCTGATATCAAACTACACTTCAAGGCTATAATAATTAAAACAGTATGTATTGGCATAAAAAACAGACTTATAGATCAATGGAGTAGAACAGAGAACCCAGAAATAAACCCATGCCTTTATGGTCAATTAATATATGACAAAGGAAGCAAGAACACACAATGGGGTAAAGATAGTTTATTTAATAAATGGTATCGGGAAAACTGGACAGATATATGCAAAAAATGAAACTAGATCACTTTCTTACAACATGTATAGGAATAAAGTCAAAATGTAGTAAAGCCTTAAGTAATACTCAATACCAAAAAAGTTCTAAAAGAAAATATAGGCAGTAAAATCCCTGACATTTCTATTAGCAATCATTTTTCTGATATATCCCCCTAGGCAAGGGAAACAAAAGAAAAATAAACAAATGGGACACATCAAACTAAAAATTTTTTGCACAGCAAAGGAAACCACCAACAAAACAAAAAGAAAACCTACTCAATAGGATAATACATTTGCCAATGATACATCCAATAAGGGATTAATATCCAAAATTTATAAAGAATTCATACAACTAAACACCAAAAAACAACAACAACAAACAGTTCAATTAAAAATGGGCAGAAAATCTAAAGAGTTACTTCTCCAAAGAGGACATACAAATGGCCAATAGACATATGAAAACATGTTCAACATCACTAATCATCAGACAAATACAAATTAAAACCACTATGAGATATTACCTCACACCTGTCAGGTGACTATCATCAACATATCAACAAAGTGTTGGCGAGGATGTGGAGGCAAGGGAACGTCCTAACATTGTTGGTGGGAGTGCAGATTGGACCAGCCACTATTTCCACAGTACATGACAGTCAGTTCCATGACCTCAAGGAGTCTTTCATTTTGACTTGCTAGATGTGGCTAAGGATTGAAATAATAGCCTGAGAAGAACTTATGTTTGTTCCTACAGATACTGGTCAAAGGACACAAGACTATGGGGTGAATTTTCAGCTTGGGGACACCTGTGCCAGACTAAGATGCTGTCTTCATGCTTCCTGGCTGGTGATAACCCTCAATGCTGACCAGTGCCATCATTCTTCCCATAAAAGGAGGGAAGCCATCCCTGCCTCTAATGCTACTTGCAAGAACAACTACCATTGTCAGCAGCTATTCATCAACTTCCAGGACCTGGGTTGGCAGAACTGGATCATTGCCCCCAACGGGTTCATGGCAAATTACTGCCATGGAGGTTGTCCTTTCTCATTGACAGCCTCCCTCAGCAGCTCCAGTTATGCTTTCATGCAAGTGCCAATACATGCTGTTGACCCAGCAATTCCTCAGGCTGTCTGTATTCCCACCAAGCTGCTCCCCATCTCCACTGCTTTATCAGGGCAATGATGACTATGCGGTGCTATGGCATTATGAAGTCATGGTAGTTGCGAGATGGGTAGGCAGTCAGAAATGGGAATTGAAGGAGTGTTCTTAGGGGAAAGCTTTTAATTTAAAAATGGCTTTTTTAGTTTTTTAGATTAATTAAATAAAATAAATTAAAATTTTTAATTTTAAAAAATTTAAAAAGCCATTACTTTTATTAGAAACAAATAATGCTTCTCAAAATGTTGGCAACAGATCATAGTACAGATGTATGTTTCATACATGTACTTCTCCTTTGAATTATATTCCAGTAGGAGGTGCAATACCTCCTTGGCTATGCAAAGCAAAAGTTTTTGATGGACTGTGTAAGCTGGTCTCCTTGTATACAAACCATGCATTTCCTCCCCAAAACATCATATTCAGAAAGCAGATCGCAGATACATTTAGAGATCTAATACTAGTCACAGGGTCAAAATAACACATCATTCTTTGAAGATTACAGGGTGCATGTTCCTGGATAATATTGTCACAGATGGATATTTTAATGTCTGTAAGACTTTTAGACTAGGTGGGAGTGCTTTTAATTTAAAAAGTGGCAACAAGGATAACAACAACAGTGTCAGCCATGGAAGTTTTTGACTATCCCAATACAGGTTTGTGTAATGAACACAGAGCAGAAAAGCAGCAACGCAGTATAGGGAAAAAAGACCACAAACATAACATAGAATTGGGTAGAAGAATTTTAAAATTAAAGTGGAACTGCCTTATGACACAACAATTCCATTTCTCAGTATATAGCCAAAAACAAAACACACAAAAAATTTTGAAAGAATATGTATACCCCGATGTTCATTGCAGCATTATTTACAACAGCCAAGATATGGAAGCAACCCAACTGCCCATCAATAGACAAGTAGATAAAATAGTGGTGGTACATATGAGGTCTGTCCAGAAGGTATCCAGCCATATAATATGAAAAATAGAGACATTTATTGAAGAAGATACAAGATAGAAGAAACATTGTACATAGGACACTGATGGTTTAGTCCCCTTCAAAGTAGCCACCTTGGGACTTCACAAAGTTCTCCCAATCACCATCAGCTGCCCTTCTGTATTTTCCTGAATCACATTGACAGTCTGAAATCTCTTCCCTTCCCAATGTGATTTTAGTTTTGGGAAAAGGCAGAGGTCACAGGGGACCAAATCTTCACTATAGGAGGTATTGAGTCACCTGTGGGATTCAATGTTTCACAAAAAACTCTGCATGAAACTCCCAGTCAAGATGGAGGCATAGGTAAACATGCTTTACCTCCTCACACAACTACAGCAAAAGTAACAACTAGACTACAAAACAACTATCACCCAGAATCATCAGAAAATTGAGCTGTATGGAAGTCTGATAACCAAAGATTTAAAGAAGCTACATTCATCCGGACAGGAAGGAGAGGTGGAGATATGGAGAGGCACAGAGAAATGGAGAGGTGCAGAACGCACAGAAATGCAAAGTGGCATAAAGAGGCAGTGGAACAGGAGGTCCCACATTCCAGTGTAGTGGATAAAAACTGGGGCAGATACCTTGGGAGCAAGTGATCCCAGCCCCAGACCAGACCACCCAGCCCAGGGTTCCAGCACCCAGAAAGGTAAGTCCTCATAACTTCTAGCTGTGAAAACCAATGAGGGTTGTGGGGGTGGAAGAAGCTGCAGGATTCATAGAAGACTCCTCTTAATAGGCCTACAAAGGCCTCAGGGCTTATGAAGACCCACCCTCTTAGGATTCAGGACCAGAGCCTTAGCTGTAAAGGCACAAGTGGCATACAAGGAGAAAGCAAAGTGACTGGGACATGGCAAGTGTCTGGAGACAGCTTCCTCTTAGGCAAATCTCCAGCAGCAGCATTGTTCCCTCTCCGAGCCCTCCATCACACAGAGCCACAAAGTGGTGAAATGGGTTACCCCACTTTTGATTATCTAAGGCCCCACCCAACTACTGGTGCCTTCTCTGCAATAGACCACACTAATAAGACAGGGAGCCAAAGTAGCTCTACCTAATACACAAAAACAAATGCAGGGAGGCTACCAAATTGAGAAGGCAAAGAAACATGGCCCAGATGAAAGATAAGAACAAAACTTCAGAAAAAGAACTAAACAAAATAGAGATAAGCAACCTATCAGATACAGAGTTCAAAACACTGGTTATCAGGATGCTCAAAGAACTCACTGGGCACCGAAACAGCACAAAAAAGACCCAGGCAGAAATGAAAGTTGCATTAAGTGAGATAAAGAAAAATCTAGAGGGAACCAACAGTGGAGGGGATGAAGTTGAGAATCAAATCAACAATTTGAAACATAAGAAAGAAAAAAGCATTCAGTCAGAACAGTAAGAAGAAAAAAGTATTAAAAAAAAAAAGGATAGAATAAGGAGCCTCTGGGATATCTCCAAGCATACCACATCCAAATCATAGGTGTGCCAGAAAAAGAAGAGTAAGAGTAAGAAATTGAAAACTTATTTGAAAACATAATGAAAGTAAACTTCCTTAATTTGGTGAAGGAAATAGACATACAAGTCCAGGAAGCACAGAGAGTCCCAAACAAGTTGGACCCAAAGAGGACCACACAAAGACACATGATAATTAAAATACCAAAGGTTAAAGATAAAGGGAGAATCTTAAAAGCACCAAGAGAAAAGCAGATAGGTACCTACAAAAGAGTTTCCATAAGACTGTCAGCTCTTCTCTCAAAAGAAACTTTGCAGGAAAGAAGGGACTGGCAAGAATTATTCAAAGTGATGAAAAGCAAGGACCTACAATCTAGATTACTCTATCCAGCAAAGCTATCATTCAGAATTGAAGGGCAGATAAAGTGCTTCCCAGACAAGGTAAAACTAAAGGAGTTCATCATCACCAAGCCATTATTATATGAAATGTTAAAAGGAACTATAAGAAAAAGAAGATCAAAACTATGAACATTAAAAAACAAATTCACAGCTATCAACAACTGAATCTCAAAAACAAACTTATCAAACAAGCAAAACAGAAACAGAATCATAGATGTGGAGATCATTTGGCATATTATCAGCTAGGAGGAGGATGGGGGAGAATTGGGGAAAAGGTACAGGGATTAAGAAATACAAATTGGTAGGTACAAAATAGACAGGGGGATATTAAAAACAGGATAGGAAATGGAATAGCCAAAAAACTCATATTTATGGCTCATGGACATGGACTATGGAAGGGGATTGCTAGAGGGAATGAGGGTACTAGGCAGATGGGAACAAAGAGAAGAAAATTGGAACAACTATAACATAATAATCAATAAAATATATTTTTAAAAAACTCTGCATGAGACATGATGCATAAGTGAATGCATTGTCATGATGAAGCTGCCCATTGCCAGTTGCTCATAGCTGTGGCCTTCTGAAACATCTGATTATTTTCCACATGGAGGAATGTTCATGCTTAACACAAAATTTGATGCAGATTCGTTGCTCTACTCATGCAGTCATTTTGAGTGTGATAGCCACACAATATGTGTGCTCACTCAATGGTGTCTACTGCCCCCACTGACTAGTACAGTGAAGTTGCCATTGTTCATTCATGCACATTCCAGTCCACTCTCCTTGGCTGCCAGGTTACATCAATGTTGTGCAAACTGTTCTTGTTATGTTAACAATGGCTGAACTTTTTCTGGACAGACTTTGTATATCCAATGGAATATTACTCAGTCATAAAAAAAGAATAAAATCCTACCTTTTGTGACAGCATGGATGGACCTAGAGAGTATTATGCTAAGTGATATAAGCTCAGTCAGAGAAAGACAATTACCACATGATTTCACTTATATGTGGGATCTAAAGAACAAAATAAATGAACACACAAAATGGAAACAGACTCATAGATACAGAGAACAGACTGATAGTTGCTGGAGGGAGAGGGGGTTGGGGAACTGGGTGAAAAAGAGGTGAAAGGAACAAGAACTACAAATTAATAGTCTCAAAATAGTCACAGGGAATGTAAAGTACAGCATAGGAAATACAGTCAATAATACTGTGATAACTATGTATGGTACCAGGTGAGTACTAGAAATATTGGGAGGAACACGTACTCACATATGATTGTCTAATTACTAAACTACACCTGAAACTAATACAAAATAATAGTGAAGGTAAACTAATGAAAAAAATTAGTGGCGCCTACCATGATATCTTTAAAGGAGAACAATGGCATTGCCATGTCATGGATTTTATCATCCTTGGACTTGTTGATTTCTTGCCAAGGGTGTTGTAGATATGAATCAGGGAGTAGACTGAACCTAACAGTTGACTTCTGAGTCTTTCCCAACCTTGAAGTCCAAGAGTCTAAATACATGACTCAGACTTGGAGGGTATGGCTGGAAAGCAGCAGATCTGTATTTCTGGAGTCCTATGTAATATAGCTCTGATCAGGTAACCTACTGAAGGTTCAGAAGAGATGTAGGTATGGGAGTGTCCAAACCATAGGATCTACCAGTCACGTCACACACTGCTGCATACAGATGATACCAACCTGTTAGAATATTGAAATGACCTGATGAAGTACTAACTCATATGTAATACTCTGCAAGGACAGGGTACCATCCTCTGGGATACAGTGCACACACCAAATCAAAGACCTATATGATGCTATAACCCCAGTAAGAAGAGTTCATGTAGCCAAAAACCAAGGGGTAAAAGCAGGAGTGGCCCCACTTAATATCATTTCCAGTGACTCATTAGGGAACTTTGTGTTTCTGTCCCTACTCTAGGCTCTGCTAGATTAGACGTACTAGTTCCAAAATGTCCTTGCAAAGGGGCATTGCAAGACTTCCACTGATCTCTAAGACACAGCTGTCATTTAGGTACTTGGGACTTCTTATATCTAGGACCATTAGGCACAAACAGGAGTCATTGCATTAAAAGTAATTATTGACCTTAATCAGGAGATGGGGCCGTTGTTACACAACTGGGACAGGGAGAAACATGTAGAGCTCAGGTGATCCATCTGGGCCCTTCTGTTACTCCCTTGTTTAGCAGTGACAGTGAATGGACAAGTGCAGCTATCCTTACCTTGGAAGAATATGGTTCCCAGGGCTTCAGACTCCTCAAGAATTAGCACTTGAGTCAAACCAATAAATAAGCTTCTGAGGTCAGAAAGGTGGCAGCTGAGAGAGGATTTTAGAATGGATGCCGTGGCGGTGGTGGTGGGGCAGACAATGAGTGCCAGTTGGAGCCCCTGACCACCCATGAGGAAGGGAGGCTCGTCAGAACCCTGGAGGCTCTGCTACCACTCATTCAGCACAAGGGGTGGACCGTGGCAGCCATGGAGGTTTTCCGCTCCAAATTCCCTTCAAGAGAGAACTTGTCGGCAGTCTCAGCCATTAATGCTTTCAGGGTCTGTCTTAACTTTCAAGCTAAAGCCACACTCTTCCAAAGCAACCCCAGCCAATGATAGCACGGCAGAAACAAGGGTCTAGCTTTCCAAATTCCCTTCAGGGGAGAACTTGCTGGCAGTCTCAGCAATTAATAATGATTTCAGGATCAGCCTTAACTTCCAAGCTAAAGCCACACTTCAGAAGCATCCCCCAGTGAATGACCACACAGCAGAAACACAGGAGCCTGTTTCTGCCTATTCCTCTGTTGGGTGATCTTTGCTCTGGAGCTCCCCATTAGGTTGGCTAAGGTTTTGTCAGATCCAATTCATGGTCTGAGGCTCTCCCCACCCACTCCTGCTTCCTCCTCCTCTTCCTTCACTGATGTCAGAGCTACATCATAAATCCCACTTCTTTCCCCTCTCATCGTTTATAGATATTACTCCCCCATAAACCTCTTGTACTCCAAACCTTATCTCAAGATCTGCTTACTTTAGGACCCAAATGGTACAAATGGTTTCAAATAAAAGCTCCAAATTTAATGCCACAGGGGCTGACAGCGTGAATTACACATATTCACTTAGAAACAACTTATTTAGTATCTGGGGTTTACTTATTCAATGACCATAAACCTTTCAAGAAATGCTAGGAAGGCCAACAGGAAATAAAATCACAGTTGAAATCTATTGAATAGGTATGATATGCCAAGCTTTTCACATGAAATTCCCTACTTATTCCTCAGAGTGCCTTACAAAATGTGTAAAAATTTTATTACCCCTTTTGCAGAGAGCAAGTGGAGATTAATTTGATTGTCCAATGACATAAGTAGTAAATTAGAGTCATAATTTGTACCCAGAACAGGGTAACCTATCCCTCACTACACCATTCAAGTTATCCACAGTTGATTTATATTGTTTACGATGGAAGAATCCTAATACATATGAACACTAGTTCCAGGGGGCAAGTTGTAGGGTGTAGACCTATTCAAACAAATGTGGCCCGATCTAAAGGTACCATATATGCTTCTGAGCCAAGTAACCTGAATATCCACTCCTTAAAAAATTTCTTACCTTATTTTTGCTGGTATAAATTAGCCCATTGCTACGATGTTTTCAGAACATAAACTTTCTTTTGAAATGCTGCACATGATCCCAGGAAAAATGGGATCTAGTCCTAGTCCCCAACCTGCTGAAAATAGATGTAGCGTGAAGGGAATCATTAGCTTGCTCCGGAAGAGAGCTCTCCGGTTGTCAAAAAGAACAGCTTCTGTAGACAAGGAGGGTAGAACTACTTCTTTGTGCAATGCTGTTTCAATGGTGAGTTTTGAAGAGAGATTTGAGTACTTGGAAACCTCTGATTCCTTTTGCAATCCTTAAGGCAATCTGAGCCCTGATGTTTCAAGAGTTAGAGATTCTTAGAGAATGCTGGGCATAGAAAATTGAGGAATTTCAGCTTGTAGCTGCCTAAAAATCAAAGTCTTAGGTTGATTTTGTAGGCTGTAGGTTGAATTTTTAGTCCTTTCAAGTATCTCATGTGAAAATCTGCACATTTATCAGAGTCCACTTACACAGAGACTCTACATGCAATCTACCAGCTAGAGTAACTGGAGGGCTTTCTCTAAGAGTGTGGTATCCTGGGAGTCACCCAAAGCGCCCATGGACTTCGAATACCCCAAGAAAAGCTGTTGAAAAAAGCATAGATGGGTAGAATGTATTTTGTTTAAAAGCTATCCTGGAAGGTCATATGGGTTTAGATATTTCTCATGCTCAAGAGTGAACAGGGCTGGGGAACACAACCCAGCTGCTCCCCATCCACAAAGAACATTTGTAGAATAGCAGAGGAAGTGGGCAGGCATCCTTAGATCTGTACGTCCCTCAAGCCACTGATTTCACAATCCATCAGCCAATTTGTGTTTGTGGGACCAGGGAAGCTGCACTTTTTAAGACAGTTCCTAATACACCTTTCTAAGCCATCTCACGTCATCTGCTAGGTAAATGATTATTGAATGAATTATAGCTGCGAGCTCACAGCCATAATATTAGTGGCAGTAGTGGGATCACAGTGACTTACCTTAGGAGTGGGACAAGGCACACAGGAAGAAGGAACTTGTTACTGCAGAGGTTTCATGGTGGTATTGCATTTCAATCCACCTGGTGGCTACAAAGATCAGAGAGACAGAGATCACGGTGCTGTATTTAGGCTGCAGCTGTTCCTTACCTTCAGCCAGTGCATCATTCAGGGGTCATTTAGAAAACAGAAACCACTTCAGCTATTTTAAGCAGGAAGGGATTTAAGAAACGCAGAGAATTGAGTGCATCTAAAACATTGGAAAGGCTAGAGAAGCACATATGAGGTGAGCCCTCCAGGAATGGCTCCCAGATGACAGAACCGGCCTGTCAGGGAACCAGCTCCCCTGCCGTAACCAAGAAGGTAGAGAATCAGGAAATGGCCCTGGAATTGTTAGCTCCAGAAACCCACAGCATAAACAGCAACTGGAAACCACAGTGCCCCAGGGCTGGAGCTGTTGCCTTCAAGGTCACACTGCTTCTGCTAGACTGGCCTTAGCCAAAGCTGCACATCCAGCATCCGATGGCTTGCCTCCTGTGGAGCTAGTGACCGGACATTGTGATGCGGCAACCACAAGCCCAACCCTTCCACACTGTGCTGGCCTGTAGGAAACAGAAGCAGCAATGGTGCTTCTCCATGCACACATTTGTCTTCCAAATGTCCCACACGTGCACTTGATCACCAAACTCCAGTCACATCTGGAACCTCACTATAAGGGAATTGGGAAATAGAGCTGTGGCTTTCCAGCCTACATGGTACAGACAGGCATCCTAAAAGGAAGGAGAAGAGACGCTGAGCACATTGCACGATGAACCCCAGCCAGCTCGCTGTGTTATGGAGGAAGAAGGGGACAGGGGGAGCAAAAAGCCGTAGGTGAAGGCATTTCCTGGCTTGAAAACAGAAGTGGAGCCAGGAAAAAAAGAAGGAAAAGCGAGCCCCAGTGGAGCATTCAGACAAGGTTTCGAACTTTTGGAATCCTTATCAAATGCTGCCCTCTGATGTATGTGGGGTAAACTGCTCCTGAGAAATGCTGAAACAGCCTGATGAGAGAGTGCATCTGGATGTAGTTTGGGGGGCGTAAATAGCAATGGGTGTCTGAACTTCGTGGAAGCCGAGGAAAATCCACTGAATTGGACACCAGTTGACATCAAGATCAAGTTTTACCAAGGCATTATTGACCCGGACCCCTAGATCTAGGTTATTTTTGCCTTCGTAATCAGAGTGGGAGCATGTTAAGCATTCCTGCTGGCTCATACAATAATTAGGATCAATTAAATTATGAATTGTTGACACAAATTGTGGGTCAAAGTGAAGACTTTCAATAAAAAAGTTTAATTTATTGTCAGTATTGTTAATTTGACCTTGCTTGGTTTGTAATCTATCATTACAAGATGCTTGGAACATGCCTTCCCCCAATATTGCACCCACAGAAGTGTGGTTCTCTCTTGTTTTCCTTCCAAGCTGTTGAAGTGTTAAGGCCCAGGGCCCATGCTCAGAGGAAGTCAGTCAGTCATCTCCTTCTCTTCCCTCCTCTTTCCTCACGGCCATCTTGTGGTGAACCATACTGCGGTTTGGGATCTTTGGATGAGTGAAGCTGGGTTGGAACAGGACTCCTTTTTAGACAACTTTATGTGAGTTTTCTATATTGGGGTTGGGGGTCGGAAGCACGTTTATCAGTCGAGCCTTGCTCTGTTTTCCTTTACTAACCTTCCTTGACTCTATTTCTTTATTGGTTATTCTTTATTGGGATTTAAATATGCAATAATTTCTTTTTAACAATTTTATTTATTTATTTTTAGAGAGGGGGGAAGGGAAGGAGAAAGAGAGGGGGAGAAACATCAATGTGTGGTTGCCTCTCACATGCCCCCTACTGGGGACCTGGCCCACAACCCAGGCATGTGCCCTCACTGGGAATCAAACCAGCTACCCTTTGGTTCACAGGCCGGCATTCAGTCCACTGAGCCACACCAGCCAGGACTAAATATTCAATAATTTCTAGTAGCATCTCAATCTCACTCTGATTTCTAATTGGATCTATGCTAGAGAAACCAAGGAAAGTAATGAGAAAAGACCAACAGGGCTGGTATTGTAGCACTCTTCCCCCAAAACAATCTCCACCTAAGACCACCATCTCTGAGAACCTCAAAATGTGTGGGAACTCTTTGACAAACAGGATGAAGCCGCCCAAGTCTGAGGCTAGAGCAGAAGTAAATATGACACATTGGCGATAATCGGCAGGAACCTCTTCTTACATTGCTCTGTACAGATAAACCTTCATTTCAGGTGCCAGAGCTGTCCCCGTCCCACTTCTCTGTTCAGTCCTCTGTCTTGAAGGGAAAGGCATTTGCAAACAAGTCATTGCAGAGATCAGAGCGTCCCCCCCTTGGCACAGCCTCCGGGACATGCCTCATGCTCTTCCCACTCCACTGTTTGCTTTCTCACTGGGGAAGAGATGGGCTCATATTCAGGATGCAGGGATGAAAGGCGGCAGAAAACAACAAGTGTGAAGCTGTGTGGGGTCAGGACTGTGTGTAATCAGTCATTAGGGGGCTCTGGTCTGTTCATTTGCTTCAAAGCTTTGGAGTTGGCCTTAAGGGATGTTATCCTGCTGGGTTCACAGAAGAAATTCCCAGGGGCTAGAGGTGAGGCTTTGCCACAAAACTGAGTTCACAGAGAGGGAAACACTTAGAAAAGAGTTTCCAGTGCTGTTGTTTTGATAATGACAACAGTAATGAGTCAACAGCAAGAATCCTCCCAAGACTGTCAAATCCCCCATGTTGAATAGTTTAGTCAGAATACAATAAGATAGTGTAGCTTTGAGAGCTAAATAAATGTGGGACAGAGAATCTGTTTTAATATTCACAAACAGGAGGCAAATTAAATAAATTATGATGATCCCTACAATAGAATAATATGCAGCCATTTAAAAATTATGTGGTACAATACGATTTCACTCATCTGTAGAATCTAATGAACAAACTGAACTAACAAGCAAAATAGAGATAGACTTATAGACAGAGAGCAGGCTGACAGCTGCAAGGCAGTCTTGGGTGGGGAGGTGGAGGAATTGAGCAAAAGAAAAAACTCATGAACATGGACAAAGTGTGGTGACTGCCAGGGAAAGGAGGGATGAGCGGAGGTGGGGGAGGGCATAGGGGAGATAAATGGTGATGGGTGGAGACTTGGCTTGGGGTGGTGAACACACAATACAGTGTAAAGATGAGGTGTTGTGGACCTGAGCACCTGAAATCTGTATAACTTTGTTAACCAGTGTCACCCCAATAAATTCAATAAAAAGGAAAAATTATGGGGTACACACTTATTGCTAGCAACTATAATTGGTGCTATATCTGTGGAGGCCAACTTGGCACCACAAATCAAAATTATAAATGCCTATACCTCTACTCTGGTATTTCCACTTTAAGGAATTTATCTTGCAGATATATTCACACAGGTACAAATTAACATGCAAATACATGCACAATGCTATTTATGGCAGTATTTTTTGTAACAGCAAACGTTTAGAAATCATTATTAGGGAACCTTTTCAAGAAGTTATGGTATACAGAGTTCCAGCCAAAATGGAAGCACACATAGAATCCCTTTACTTCCTCGCACAACCAAAAAGAGGATAACAACCAATCTAAAAACAATAAACAACCAGAAGTGCCAGAAAATCAAACTAATGGAACTCTGACAACCAAGGAATTAAAAAAACAGTCAACCAGACCAACCAGACCGGTAAGAGGGAGACAAGCAGGTGGGAGGGCAGAGAGAACCTGTGGCAAGATGGTGGACCTTGAAGGCAAGGCTGGCTGAACTGGAAACTGAGACTCAGAGGTAGTTGTGCACTACGGTGGTGGGAGGGTTGCCACAGTGGGAGAAACTCCCAGTCTCACACAAGAATTTGTTGGAAAGTGGGACTACAGATGGGCAGGCAGGCTGCATTGTTTCCTCTCTGGCCCCTCCCCCACAGACAGTGCCACAGCACAGCAAGGACAGTTGCCCCACTCTGTTGAATACCTAACACCCCGCCCCCTTACAACATATCAAGTGTGCTGAGACAAAGAAATACAGCACAAATGAAAGAACAAAGCAAAACTCCAGAAAAAGAACTAAGTGACAAGGTGATAGCCAACATATCTGATGCAGAGTTCACAACACTGATAATCAGGATGCTCACAGAACTGATTAAGCTAGGCCACAAAATGAAAGAACAAATGAAGGGTACCCAAAGTGAAATAATGAAAAATATCCAGGGAACCAACAGTGATGGGAAGGAAACCAGGACTCAAATCAATGATTTGGAACAAAAGGAAGAAATAAACATCCAGCTGGAACATAATGAAGAAACAAGAATTCAGAAAGATAAGGAAAGGTTTAGGAACCTCTGGGACAACTATAAACATTCCAACATTTGAATTACAGGGGTGCCAGAAGGAGAAGAACAAGAGCAAGAAATTGAAAACTTATTTGAACAAATAATAAAGGAGAACTTCCCTGATCTGGCAAAGGACATAGACTTCCAGGAAGTCCAGGAGGCTCAGAGAGTCCCAAAGAAATTGGACCCAAGGAGGAGCACACCAAGGCACATCATAATTACATTACTCAAGATTAAAGATAAAGAGAGAATTTTGAAAGTAGCAAGAGGAAAGGAGACATTTACCTACAAAGGAGTTCCCATAAGACTTGCAGCTGATTTCTCAAAAGAAACTTTGCAGGCAAGAAGGGGCTGGAAAGAAGTATTTGAAGTCATGAAAGGCAAGGACCTGTATCTAAAATTATTCTATCCAGCAAAGCTATCATTTACAATGGAAGGGCAGATAAAGTGCTTCCCAGATAATGTCAAGTTAAAGGAGTTCATCATTACCAAGCCCTTATTACATGAAATGTTAAAAGGGACTTATCTAAGAAATTGAAATTCAAAAACTACAAACAGTAAAATGACAACAAACTCATAACTATCAAGAATTAAACCTAAAAAAAAAAAACAACGAGAATAAATTCTAAGCAAACAACTAGAACAGGAACAGAATCAGAGAAATGGAGATCACATTGAGGGTTTTCAGTGGAGAAGAGGAGGAGAAGAATAGGGGAAGAAAGGTATATAGAATAAGTAGCATAATTGGTAGGCATAAAATAGATGGGGAGAGATTAAGAATGGTATAGGAAACAGAGAAGTCAAAGAACTTATATGTACAACCCATGGACATAAACTAAGGAGGGAACACTAGGGGGTTGGGAGTTGCAGGGTGGAGGGAGGAAAGAGGAGAAAAATTGGGAATACTGTAATAGCATAATCAATAAAATATACTGAAAATAAATAAATAGATACAAAACACTCAAATATACAAATCAATAAAGTTATTGGTAACAATTAAAACAAAAGTTATGGTATAGCCATATGATGGAATAGTTAGAGAGCAGCCTTAAAAGGGGCCATGGAGGTGAGGACTGGCTGGAAGAAGGTGAAGGGCTCAGACAAGGAACATGTATGCCTGACCCATGGACACAGACAACGGTGTGGGGACGGACTATGGGAATGCGGGCAGGCTGCAGGGAGGGGTACAAATCGGAACAACTGTAATTGTATAAATAATGAAATACTAAAAAAAAAATAAAATAAAATAATGAAATACTCAAACGGGGAAAAAGAACAGCAGCATCTCTCCCTTGATATATTGCTAAATGTAAAATAATAATACCAAAAAAAAACAAGGTGCAGTTTTTAGAGTAAACTTTATTTTGTAGAGTAGCTTTAGGTTCACCTCCTCTACAGTTTTGTGGAGGAAGAATGTACTGGGACTCCCCGTATTCCCCATGCCCTCACACGTACAAAGCTTCCCCCATTGTCAACGTCTCCCACCAGAATGGTACATTTGTTACAATTGATGGGCATGCAAGGACACATCATTATCACCCAAAGTCCATATTTTACATTAGGGTTCACCCTTGATGTTACACATTCTATGGGTTTGCATGAATGTATAATGCCATGTATCTGTGATTACAGTCTCATACCAAGTACTTTCAGTGCCCTAAACATCCTGTGTTTCCCACCTTTTTATCCCTTCCTCCCCCTAAACCCCTGGAAACCACTGATATTTTGACTGTGTCCATAGTTTTCCTTTTTCCAGAATGTCATCTGGTAGGGATCATACAGTACGTAGCCATTTCAGATTGGCTTCTTCCACTTAGAAATGTGCACTTATGGTTCCTCATTGTTCGATAGTTAATTTCTTTTTAATGCTGAATAATAGTCCATTGTCTGGATGTCCTGAAATGTATTTATCCATTCACCTACCAAGGACACCTTGGTTGCTTGCAGGCTTTGGCAATTATAAGTAACTGTGAATAAACATCCATGTGCAGGTTTTGTGTGGACATATGTTTTCAACTCCTTTGAGCAAATACCAAAAAGCACGATTTCTGGACTGTATATAAGAGTAGTTTTGGGGAAAAAAAAACAAAAACAAAACAAAAACAAAAAAACCCTGCCAAGCTGTTTTCTGATTGGAAGTGGCTGTACGACTTTGCATTCCCACTGCAATGTGCGAGGGTCCCTGCTGGGGACATCCTCGCCATCATTTGGCGTTATTAGTTTTCTGGATTTTGGCCATTGTAATCGGCATAAAGTGGTATCTCGTTTTATCTTGCTTTTCCCTGATGACATATGATGAGGAGCATCTTTTTATGTTTATTTGCCATCTGTATACCTTTTCTGATGAAGTGTCTGTTAAAATCTTTGTCCCGTTTGGTATTTTTGTTTTAAACAAGCACAAAAGGTGATTCTGGTACAGCGGATCCTCGGCCCAGTCTTTGAGAAACGATGCGATAGCAGCTACAGAACAAGCAGGTGGCATGAACTAAAAAGCCTTCTCACAGAGTTGAAGCCAGATCCAGGATCTATGAGAGGAAAATCCAGCCACACCATTTGGCCTCAAGCTGAAAACAGCCTTAAAATGTGGATACTTTTCACTGGCCAGTTTGTTCCTGGAAGCAAGCCCTTCCACAAATATTCATATCTTGGCCCTTTTGAGCTTAAGGCTATCTATATCATTTTCTAATAATTATAATGGAACTGCAACATAAGTAACTGCTGATCACCCAGAATTATTCACAGATGGAAAGCTGGATTTATAGGCATAAAACAACTGGTGGCCCAGTTTATGGCTTAAGGGTGTTTTATCTGCTTCTTTTTATTATACGATTACTCTTTTCTTCACAGGGAACACAAGATAGTTGGGTTAGATATTCCCTTAAATGACCATTGATACAATTCTATGTATTGTGATACTGTATTTCACGTGCACAATACATGGGTATTGTAACTTGTTTTGTCAGTTATCTTTATTTGTTTTCTTATAGTCGACTGCATCATTAGTTGTGTTTTCCCATTTACTTCTTTTGTTAATTTCAGATGTGATTTGGGTGAAAAAGAAGTGCAAATACATATGCAACTTTTACCCATTTTTCCTATACTAGTTCTTTTATCATTCTTTTCATCAGCTTTGTGATACTTTTCAAATCCATTAATATTCAATTTTATTTGCAGTTTAAAGAGTTCAAATTACTTTAAAATTTTCCTAAATTTATATTTACCTCGGGGAAGTACAGCATAACCTTTGTTACATACTAGACTGGTGAGAACTTAGGCACTAGATTTTTACAAAATTTTGTGCTATTACACAACACGTGTTTCCTGGTATGTGGTGTAGTAAGGTCTATTCTAAATACTTTATAAATATATTTGATTTAATCTCCAAGACTAGAAATAGAACACCATTCTCACTATGCCATGTTGACTTTCAATACTGCTGCCAAAGTTAGACTTCCTACCCTAATTAAAATCCATCTCTAACTGAAATCTCCCCATGCTACCTATATCCAAGAGAAAAAGGTCTCAAATCTGAATGCCCTGTGGCCTCCTTGGTTCTGTTAGAAGAGTGCTCCCTACATGTCATACCACTTCAGGTCAGACCCTGCAACTGCAAAGAGCAGTGATTTTCAACCTTTTTTGTCTCATGGCACACATAAACAAATTGTTAAAATTCTGCAGCAACCAAAAAATGTATTTTTTGCTGAGCTGACAAAAAATAGTTATAATTTTGATACATTTACATTGGATGGCTATTGTTGTGTTGGCTGCTATCATTTCTTTTACCTGACACCCTAAGGGAAAAGAGATTTAGTGCCCCTGACTGATCAAATATTGCATGTTTTCAAAATTCTTGTAGCACAGCAGTTGAAAATGGCTGGCATAGACTCATTATCTCCCGCTGGGACTGGGGTCCTTGCTTGCATCCTGCCCTTCTCAACTTGTTGCCAAACCTTTGCCCTAGAAACCCGCTCTTGGGCATTTATCTATTCTAGCCTTTGCCAGGCCTCCTGATGATTACTGTTGCTTCTCTTCATCTCCAAGGTTTGCCTGTTGTCTGCATTCCTTGTGAATATTGTGCATTTCACCTGCACTCCACCCTTTAATTGGTCCATTGGTTTGGACCTCCTAGAGATGTTGTCTATTTGATTTATTCCAGAGTTCAGTCTCTCCTTTATTTATTTATTTTTTCTCAAATCATCTTTTTTTTATTATATTTCATTGAGTATGCTATTACAGTTGTCCCAATTTTTCCCACTTTTACCCCCTCCCACCACCACCCCTTATTATTTCAGGCAATTCCCACACCATTGTTCATGTCCACAGGTCATGCATATAAGTTCTTTGGCTACTCCATTTCCTATACAGTACTTTACATCCCTGCAGCTATTCTGTGACTACCTATTTGTACTTCTTTTTTTTGAAGATTCATTTATCATTTTTAGAGAAGGAGAGAAATATCGATGTGCGGTTGTCTCTCACTCGCCCTGTACTGGGGACCTGGCGGCCCGCAACCTAGGAATATGCCCTGACTGGGAATCAAACTGGTAATCCTTTGGTTCACAGGCCACACTCAATCCACTGAGCTACACCAGCCAGGGCATATTTGTACTTCTTAATCCCCTGATCTCTTCACCCATTCCCCCACACCCCCTCCCACCTGGCAACCATCAAAACAGCCTCTGTATCCATGATCCTGTCTCTGTTCTTGTTTGCTTAGTTTTATTATTAGATTCATGTTTGATAGATATGTATTTATTGCCATTTTATTGTTCATAGATTTGATCTTCTTTTTCTTAAATAAGTCCCTTTAACATATCATATAATAATGATTCTGGTGATGATGAACTCCTTTAGTTTTATTCTTGTCTGGGAAGCTCTTTATCTTTCCTTCCATTCTAAATGATACCTTTGCTGAATAGCACAACCTTGGACGTAGGTCCCTGCTTTTCATAACTTTAAATTTTCTTGCTAATCCCTTCTGGCCTGTAAGATTTCTTTTTGAGAAATCAGCTGATAGTCTTATGGGAACTCCCCTGTAGGTAATGAAGTTCTTTTCTCTTGCTGCTTTTAAGATTCTCTCTTTATCTTTAATCTTTGGCATTCTAATTATGATGAGTGTTTGATTGCCCCTCTGCCAATCCAAGACTCATCATAATTTGGGCCTCTCTGTAGGTCTTGGACTTGCATGTCTATTTCCTTCACCAAATTAGGGAATTTTTCCTTCCTTATTTTTTCAAATAGATTTCCAATTTTTTGCTCTTTCTCTTATCCTTCTGGCATGCCTGTTTTGTGAATGTTGGACTTTTTTAATTTGGCCCAGGAGCTGCTTACACTATCCTTTTTTCAAATTCTTTTTTCTTCTTGTTGTCCTGATTGGTTGTTTTTGTTTCTTTATGTTCCAAATCATTGATCTGATTCATGGCTTCATCCACTCTACTCTTGTTTCCCTGTAAATTGTTCTTTATTTCAACTAGTGTATCCTTTGTTTCCATCTGGATCTTTTTTATGTTATTGAGGTCCTTACTAAGTTCCTTGAGCATCCTTCTAACCAGGGTTTTGAACTCTGCATCTGATAGATTATTTATCTCCATTTTATTTAGCTATTTTTCTAGAGTTTTGATCTGTTCTTTCATTTGGGTTGTGTTTCTTTGTCTCCTCGTTTTGGCAGACTCCTTGTGTTTGTTTCTATATATTAAGTAGAGCTGCTTTGACTCCCCGTGTTAGTAGTGTGGCCTAATGTAGTAGTTGTCCTGTGGAGTCCAATGGCACAGCCTCTCCTATCATGCAAACTGGTTGTTCAAGGTGTGTCCTTCACATGGGCTGAGTATAACCTTGCAGTTGAGACTTTATTGCTGTTGGCAGATGAATGGGAAGGATTTACCCAGGCCAGTCAGCTGTGAGGACTGGCAGTGTCCACTGACCACCAACTTCCAATCTCCATGGAGGATCAGCTGTGCAGCAACAGGGTGGTGGTGCTCCAACATGATCTGTAGCCGTCCACTGGGTGTGCAGGCTCTGGGGTTTCCTGGGTGGTGCTGGCCAAGGTCAACCTCCACTGTTCTCTGCCTGGGGCCACCCTACTTGAGCTATAAAGCAATATGAGATGGCTGCTACTTGTGCTGGGCTAGGAGATTCCCAGGGGAAGCCAAGCTGTGAAACTGGGCTGGCTGCTGCTAGTGCCTGTCATGGGGTCATTTATCAAGAAGTATGAGGGCGGCAGGCTCACTGAGGCCTGCTCTTGCTTGTTTGAGAGAATTTAAGAGGTTATGAAGCATGAACCAAGACCAGTTGTTCATATGGAAAAGTCACTGTTAAAAGCTCGGGTGGGCTCTGTGTGAGACAGAGTCTCAGGGGATATCCATGGTGGGGCGAAGAATCTTAGCCAGGCTGATGGATTCTCAGATATGACACCTGCCTGCCAGCTCTGTGGCTCTGTGGTGGGAGGGCTCAGAGAGGGGACAATGGCCTCTGCCTACCTTTTGTCTGGGAGAAAGCTGTCCTCCAGCTCTTGCCTTCATACCAGATACTTCATTTCCTCCCTGTATGCCACTGGTGCCTTTCAGGCTGCCACCCTGATGCTGGAGTTCAGAGGGAGTGGTTCTGAGTAAGTCTGTGCGTGGGTTCTTTTAGAGGAACTGCTTGGGACTCCAGAATTTTCTTCCATTGACTTAATCCCTGCTGGATTTTGCACACATATGCTGTGGGGACTGATCTTCCTGTCACTGGAACCTTGGGCTGGGGGCTCTGGTGTGGGGCTGGGACTACTCACTCCCAAGATAATCCCCCCCAATTTTTTCCACCACATGTGGTTATGGGATCAGCCAGTTCTGTATCTCTGCCCCTCCTGTTAGTCCAGATGGATGTGGTTTAATTCCATAGTTGTCAGACTTCCATTCAACTCAGTTTCTGACAGCTCTGAATAATGGTTTTTCTATAGGTTAGTTGTAATTTTGATGTGGTTGTGCAAAAAGGCAAGCTGCATTTACCTCTGTGGCCATCTTGACCAGAAGTCCCAGTCACCCCTTAAAATATTGACAGTAACTGTACAACTGGGCCAGTTTCTCCTGACCCAGTTCTTTCTACCTCCATTTCTTGGGTGTGGTTGCTTAACATAAGCAGTACAGCAATCTGCCTAACTAAGCTCTGATGCTTTTCCTCTGATTTGGAAATGATAAAGGCTCTGAGAAATAGTGTTTCAGTGTTGTAGTTGAAAGCATAAAGCTCTCATGTTATACAAAGAGGTGAAATGTAACAGAAGCCACACACAGGGTGTCCAACCTTCAACCCGCAGGCCGCATGCAGCCCAGGATGGCTGTGAAGGTAGCCCAACACAAAATTGTAAGTTTTCTAAAAACATTATGAGATTTATTTGTGACTACATGCCGCACTGTGTTTAATGCATGGCCCAAAACAACTCTTCCTCTTCCAGTGTGGCCCAGAGACGCCAAAAGGTTGACAGCCCTGCTGCACAGGAAGGTTAGCATCCTTCTCCCACTGCTTCGGCTTCGGAGCGGTCTCCGACTCTGCTCCACATCTGCTCTTCACTTTCAGTCGTTGTGAAGAAACATCTGTTCAGAGGCTGGTAAGAATCCCCCACTCCCCATAATGGTACTGTACTTCAAATTGGGCAACTCAACACAGCTGTACTAACTGCCCAAAATTTACTTTCCTTCCAATGTACGTTTTCTCCTAATTTGGGCATTCTCATTGTAAGGAAGAAGAGTGCTTAACTTTATACAATCCTGCCTCATATTTAAGACCCTGCATTACCAAAGGAGTCAGTTCTGCAAATGGCTCTTGAATTCCATAACGTTTATAACTTGTCGTAAAAACATTGAATCGACCTCTTTGAACTGAAAGTTTGTTTTTGTTTTGTTTCAGATGGGTAACCTTAGAGAAATCTGTAGAAATGTTTAATATGTTTAATGAGAGATCCTATAGACACAAATGTATATAACTTTAAACATCTTCAGTATCAAGTCTACTTTCACTCGTTCCTTTATTCAGCATTTACAGAATGCTACGTATATGCCAGGCACAATTCTAGGTATAGTAGAGAATAAAACAAAGCAGACCTGATGGAGTTTACATCCTAACGGCAATAAGTACTGGACATAGTAACTTACACAGTAGTTACAAGATGCTAAGGTCTATGGAATAAAGAAAAAGAAGAGTGAGGTAGAAGAGATGGAAGTTATGAAGATGGAAACACAGGTTGCCATTTTAAAGGGTGTTCTAGGAGGGCTGCATTAAAAAGATGACATTTGGGGAAAGTCCTAAAGGAAGGAAAAGAGAGAAGCATGAACAAGGAGTGGGCATATGGCCACACGGGTGGGAAGCAGGTAAAACGGGGTGAGTTAGGGGTAAGCAGGAAATGAGGTTACACAGGGGTTTAGAGGTGAATCTACATCAGCCCTATTAACTTTGGTTCAAAATTGATTAGACAGACTTTCACTATTTTGAGGAGGGATTTATTCTCCTTCATATTCCCAATAAAAATTTACTTTTTAATAATCATAAAAACTTAGAACATATTTCATTGACTTTATTGATATAGAGGGTAGGATAAAGTACATTTGTAGTTGTGAGTATGCAAAACAATTTATTTTTGTGTTATTATTAATTATTGCGTTATTTTTCATATGAACTGAAAACCTATTTTGTCCCACCCTGTGTATAATTTAAACTGTAATTCAATGAATTTTGATAAATGATTAAACCTGGTAAACTCACCACCTCACTGAAGTTCTCCTAGGAGCTTTCCCACAACCCTTCGCAGTCTGTCCCTCCCTCCACTGCCAGCCCCATTCCACTACCAGTCCTCTTTTTGTCAGTACAGGTTGGTTTGCATTTTCTAGGATTTTTATGTAAATGGAATCATACTGCATATACTCTTTTATGTCTGGCTTCTTTTACTCAAATGCGGCTTTTCAAATCCATCCATGCTAATGTCTTTATATTTCATTCTTTTTTTATTGCTGCACATTCCATTGTATAAACATACCATATTTAGTTTATTCTTTTACCTTTTGATGAAAATTTCAATTTTGTTCCTTCAAAACTGTAACATATTAGTGTTGCCTTTAATAATTGCATTCTAATAGTTATTATAATAATCCCACAATCTAAAAGTTTTAAGTATCTGAAACCTCATGGCCACAAGAAATTTTAAAAGTTCAATTCAAATTTATATACATACATTTGCTGCAGAGAATTATGACAGAGTAATAAATAAAAGACATTTAAGCATAAAATACTCACATCAGTAGGATAAAGTTTTATGGAGGAAGTGAAATGGGAAGGAATGGTGAGAGATCTCCCAGTGCTAAGCTGTGAATGCCACATGAGCTGTGGTATTCACAACCCATTACTTACATTTAAAAAAGTGGTGTGACTTTATCTTTCTAAGTCAGTATTTACAATATTCTAGGAATTTAATACTCTATAACTCTTTGAAATTAAATTTTTCTACATGTCGATTTTAAAATGTGAATGTGAAAATGAAAAAATAAAAGTAAAAATGCTGGAGTATCCCTCCTCTCACGTCCCATTCCCGTAGGCTGCTTTTTTATTGTTCTGGAGTGGGCGGGAACACTGTGGTTTTAATAGTTCCCCAGACATCCAAATGTGCAGCCAAATTCAGAACAGCTGCTCTAAAAACAGCAGTCTCCCTCAACAGAATGACACCTGACCAGGAGTAGAAAAAAATGAAAGCCATGTTGTTTACCATTTGCCTGGGAGTGTTAATTATCTAGAAAATAACTATTTGCAAGTTTTATACAAATATCAATAGTCCTTATAGAACTTAAGCACAAAGACTATTAACTGATAACCGTGGCTGGTAACTATGATGCCTTCCAATGATGAAATGCTGTTACTTGCACGGCACTGTGACATTTGTTGTAAGTAAATGGAATTATCTCCATTGTAGATTGTTCCAGGCCTGGAAAACTAAGCCACACAGCAGTATGGTAACAAAGACAGACCTTAGAAGGGTGTAATTATTCATTAACTGGTCAATGCACCTGGGATTATTACCTATTGGCCCCTTTTCACAATGGTATTTCTTTCTGCTTACTGTCCAGAAGTTCAAGTGTGCAATGTAATTTTGTTTTCTGTTCCCCTACTTCTCCTCGGTTCTCTTTTTATTCCTTAGCTATCTTTTCCTCTCACTCTTGTTACTTGCTCTGACTCACAGTATAATAAAAAATTTGACTAGGATTTGGGCTCGAGGTCAAATTACACAATTCATTACCATGTGACCTGGTAAAAGTATGTAAAATGCGGGTCATTGTTGTCCTGTATAGTGGGCCGACTGCTACTTCCAGAAGGAAATGTTCACATCCCTATCCCTGGGCCCTGTGAATATCACCTTTTACAGCAAAAGATGTGATTAAGTTACAGACCTTATCCTGGAGTATCTGAGTGGACCCTAAATACAACCCCATGAGAGAGAGGGCGGTAGTTTGGAGACACACAGACAGAAGAGAGGGTGATGAGAAGACAGAGTTGAGGGAGATGCAGCCACCGCATGCCAAGGAATGCTGACAGCCAACAGGCTGGGAGAAGCAAAGAACGGATTCTCCCCTACAGCCATTGGAAGGTCTGCAGCACCTCTGAACCCTTCAAACTTCTGACTTCTGGCCAGAGTAAATGTCTCTGTTTTAAGTCCCCAAGTTGGTAGTTGATTGCAGGAACCATGAGAAATTAATACATTCTGGTTACCTCTCAAGGCAAAGAATAAGCTAAGGAATGTCCAAGTGCTTTGTGAACAGAGGTGCTATACAGATACGAGCTCATTACTGGTCTGTGTCTACAGGGACCTCTAAGGCCATGCCAGTAGCCATCATCGTGAGTCTTCGTGGAACAGATGTAAGGGAAGTTTCTGGTGCTCCTTCTCTAGCATTCCCCATCTTGCTGCCCAAAGAAATTTGGGAATAATCATTTATATTTTTCTCTATCTTATCAAGTCCTGTGGTTTCAACTTCATAAGCATTTCTTGAATTAACCTAATTCTTTCCACCCCAAACATAAGAATGTGCTGTGTCCTTGGCCTTTCTACAATACAACTGCAGAATACTAGCTGCATAGTGACTATTTCACTGTTAGGTTAACCCATAACCATGCTCCAAAATTATGTAGATAACAAATTTATATATCTGCCAAATGCAAGATAATAAAAAGATGCCACTTATGACATAGAATAATAGAAATTAATATCAAAAAGCATCAATTTTACTACAGAGTCCATGAAATCCCTGTCAAAATCCCAGCTGGTTTCTTTGCAGAAATTAACAAGCTGATCCTAAAATTTATGTGGAAACAAAAATGATCCAGAACAGCCAAAACAATCTGGAAAAAGCAGAACCAAGTTGGAGAACTCACACTGCCAGTCACAAAACTTCCTACACAAAGCTACAGTAATGAAGACAATGTGGTACTGGCGTAAAGACAGACGTACAGCTCAATCTAACAGAATTAAGTCTTCAAAAGTAAACCTATATATCTATTGATGACTGTTGTTTCTTTTTTACAGGGGTATCAAGACAATTCAATGGAGAAAGAATTGTCTTGTAACAGATGGTGCCAGGACAACAAATGCCCACCCGAGAGGGAAAGAAGCTGTGCCCTACGTCACACCAGATACAAAACTTAACTCAAAATGGATTATAAAACACTTAGAAGAAAACATAGGGAATAAATCTTCATGAACTTAGATCTGGCAACTGTTTCTTAGATATGACACCCAAAACATAACCAATGAAAGAAAAAGTAAACATCATCAAAATTAAAACTTCTGTGCTGCAAAATGACACCATCAATGAAGTAAAAAACACAACTCCCAGAATGGGAGAAATTATTTGCAATTTATGTGCCTTGGAAGGGACTTATATTATCTAGACTATAGAAAGGACTCTTGAAACTCTATTATAAAAAGATAAATAACTCAATTTTAGACACTACTGGTGTAGCTCAGTGGGCTGGGTGTCATCCTGAAAAACAAAAGGTCACTGTTTTGATTCCCGGTCAGCGCACGGGCCTGGGTTCGGGGCCTGGTCCTTGGTTGGGGACGTGCGAGAGGCAACCAATGGATGTTTCTCTTATACATGGATGTTTCTCTCCCTCTCTTTCTCCCTCACTTCCCCTCTCTCTAAAATAAATAAATAAATAAAATCTTAAAACAAAAACATGGCAAAAGATCTGAACAGACATTTTTCCAAAGGTAAGCAAATGGCCAGTAAGTACAAGAAAAATGCTCAATATCCTTATTCATTATGTAGATGCAAGTCAAAATCACACTGAGGTACGACTTCACACCCACCAGGATGGCTATAATTTTAAAAGACATACAATAATAAACATTACAGAGAACAGATCGGTCCTTGCCAGAGGTGAGGATGGGGATGAGAAAAGTGGGGCAAGATGGGGGAAAAGGTACAAACTTCCAGTTATAAAACAAATAAGTCCTGTAAACAAACAAACAAACAAGCATGGTGACCACAGTTAATGACATTATGTTGTATTATTTAAAAGGTGTCAAGAGAGTAGATCATAAATGTTCTCATTACAAGAAAAACAAAAATTACCAAGAAATTATGTGTGATGATGTTCACTAGACTTATTGTGGTGATCACTTTGTAATAAATATAAATATGAAATCATTATGTTATATATCTGAACCTAATATGTTTTATGTCAATTATATCTCAATTTTTTTTAAAAAAAGAAAAATTTTGGATGTGAAGAAATTAGGACACCCATACATTGCTGGTGGAAATATAAAATCATGCAACCACTCAGGAAAACAGTCTGGTATTTCCTGAAGGGATGGGATTAAAGACCATTCCCATAGGACCCAGCATTCCGTAGGTGTGATTTCACTTGTATGACACGTCCAGAACAGACAAACACAGAGAGACAGAAAGTAGATCGGCGATTGTGGTTGTCTGGGCTGGGGGTGCGGGGTGTAAAATGACTGCTCAGGGGTATGGGTTTCTTTTAAATGATGAAACATCCTAAAATTAGATTGTGGGGAAGGCTGCATGACTCTGTGGATACACCAAAAAATTTTAATTATATGTTTTATTATAGTATATAAATTATATCACAATAAAACTAAAATGCATCTACTAAAAAAATAAAATTTAAACTTTAAACCGCATTTACTTCAAATACGAATTCCTCCAATGTCACTCTGATGGTTGGAAAGTCAACTGTTACCATCTCAGATCTACCTCCCTTTGAGATCCCTGCCACTAACAATGCCTCGAAGTCACATCCTCCTCCTGTCTGTTCCCTAAATGCACCATTTTCCTGCCATCATTTTAAAGAAATCAGTCATAGGTGTACACGGAGATTTGTGAATACCATAGCTGGGGTAAAATCAAAGAGAAATATATTCATGGGGTAAAAAAGACAAAGTCATAGCTCTTTTCTAAGTATAAAGTATTTAAAATGAGTTTTAGAGTGACAGATGAAAAGCACTCTTATCTTGAAATTTCGTAATTTTATTTGGATTATTGGCTTCTTGAAATTTTGTCCTCCAGATTTCAAAATGATGGGGTAAGTAAGAGTGAAGGCTCTGGAGTCAGAATGTCTAGATCCAAACTGTGGCTCTGCCAGTTTGAAGTTATTTAATATCCAGTAATTCAGTTTTCTCATCTGCAAAAATGGAAACGACAGTACCTACTTCTTCAGATTGCAGTGAGAACTAAATTAAGTACAATAATCCATGTAAATTGTTTACAATACCTGTAACACAGTAAGCACTCGATAGTTAACTAAAATGAAACGCTGTACAACATAATGGTTTCAAGTAAAACCAAGTGGGGTCTGAATCCTGGGCAACCTCTTAAGAGCTCTGGGACAATGAAGTCTTGTTTATGGTGTTTTTTTTCTTTCCTCAAAATATGTATAAATAATTTAAGTTTTCTACTTAAAATTATTTAAATAATATAAATACAGAAATGAAAACACAGAAGGGTAGCCGAAGAAAAGCGAATCTCGCTTCCTGTCCTCCCATGCCTGTTTCCACCTTTGCGCTGGCCATTCCTCTTTCCAGGCTTCAGTATGATGAGTGCATCTGCAGCCCTGGTTAAGATGATTGTGCCTGTACAATTTGTTTGTATTTAAACGTCTCCAGGACAGACACAAATCTTAACCACTTACAGTAACACTCCTCCTTCCAATTTTTCTTACAGTTTTAGTTCTGTTGCTACGTAACTTTATGTGACATTTGAATTTTTCTTGACCCAACTAATTAGAAAATACCTCTACTTCCTCCCAAATTTTCAGCTGCGTGGTTTATACACCTCGGTAGTTTGTCTTTCCAGGAATTTGTCCATTTAATTTGTTGTCATAAAATTGCTCATTCTATTTCTTTATAATCCTTTTTTATTTCTGTATAATCTGTAGTAAAGTACCCTCTTTCATTTCAGGGTCTAATAATTTGAGTCTTTTTCCCTAGGTCAATCTAGCTAAAAGTTTATCGATTTTATAGATCAATTCAAACAACCAACTTTTGGTTTCATTGATTTTTTTTTCTATTACCTATTAATTTCCGCTCTAATTCTTATTTCATTCCATCTGCTTGTTTTGGGCTTACTTTGCTATTTTTTTCCAGTCTCAAAGTCAAAGGTGAGGTTGTTGAATTGTGATCTTTTGTAATGCAGACCGGAGCAGCTACACACGTTCCTCTCAGCGCCGCCTGTATCCCATCAGGCTTTGGAACGTTGTTTTCCTTTGCATTCGTCTCAATGTGTTTTCTATTTCCCTTGTGGTTTATTTTTTGGCACATTGTTATTTAGAAATGCGATGTTTATATTCCACGTTCTTGTGAACTTCCCCAATTTCCTTATTTTTTTCACTGTGATTACTTTGCATGATCTTAATCTTTTTCAATATGAGGCTGTTTTATGACCTAACACATGGCCGATCCTGAAGAATGTTCCATGCGCTCTTAAAAAACAAGCAAGCATGTCTGGCCGCAAATGAATTAAAAAGAAAACAGTGCCCCGTCAGCTTGATTCCATGCTTCAAGCACCATTAAGGTTTAAACTCTCCAGGGTTTAAATCAGGGAATCAACACCAGGGAAGGTGACATCTCTTTCAGAGGAAGCTCGAATCTTACTACCTGTGTTCGAAGTAGCCTGAGGTTAGTTAGAAACAATACTTACCAATCTCATTTGCATGATGGCTTACCAAAAGTGCTAATATGCACAAGGCATACTGAAGAAAACAGAAGAGGGACCTTACGGAATTTGGGCTTTTCCCAACAACTGTCTTACCACACAGAGGTAAGAGGAATAAATAAGCACACTCATAACTAGAGTGACCGTGCATCCCAGGTTGCCTGCTGTCCATGAATATAAAACAGTTCCCACTTTTCAAAAAACCTTCCAACTTGGATAACGGATTGCAGTTACTCTGTTACCAGCCACTGCTACCAGGTTGGGAAGTCCTGAGCAACACCAGGTGGCTCCTCCATTTCAACATCTTTCACAAAAACGCCAATGCCCAGTTCTACCCTCTAGATTCTGGCCTAGGCAATTTCATGTTAAAAAGGTCTAGTTGATTCTACTGAGCAAGGGTTGAGAATCACCACGCCTAGTCTGAACAAAGAACCCATTATGCAATAGCTTATCTAAGTCTACTTTCCTCAATTTAAGCAAAATAAGTAGGGAGAAACAAACTCTCTTTAGTCAGTGCATTCATTCAGACTTACTCCTTTCCTACCCTACCCAACCCATGTTTCTCTCCAACCACCTTAGGAGTTCCTTAACCTTTGACTAGTCCCCACTGCTCAAAACTGGTGAGGCGTCCACGTTTCTACTTCCTCACTTTATGTGGCTTGCTCATATTGGTACTAAAGAGCACCTGTTGATCCTTACCTACCTATCTTCCAGAAATAGCTAGAAATTGCTGCTCTACTGATGGTACTATTTCTTGTTTTTTAATGTTGCTATACCTACCTGTAGAGGACCTTTCCTAATGTGTTGTTTTGCATTTTAGTCACTTCACTGAAATTTTGGAAGAGGAAAAGGAAAGAGGGCTTACTCTCACCACTTCCGAACTTTTTTTCATCACTTGGTCTTTATAGAGAGCAACGGCCAATTCTAATTATTTAGTTCATGTACATTTTCTTTCTTATTCTTCCTACTCAGCAACAACCTGAATCAACAATCAAAACCATTTTTTCATTAAAAAAGAGGAACACTTCCCTTCTGAATCCAAGACACCACCTCAGTCATAACAGTAGTGGCTGAGGGCTGGGGTGCGTCTCACCACCCAGTCAGTCGATCAGGCTCTAATTGTCATACAAATGACAAGCAGGCCCTACCAAATTAAAAACTGAGGGTGAGGGCATAGCTGTGGTGAAACATTCTGAGTTGTTGAAGTCTAATTAATATTTGAAGCTCAGCTCGAATAAATTCAGATGTTATTCAAAATTAAGACAAAATTCCTACACTTCTAACAAATCTCTATCTTTACCTAAGTAGTCTTATAGTCAGGACACAAATTTCAGCTTGGAAAAGCTATTGGCATCTCTAAGTATTTACCAGTAATATTCCTGTTCACCTCAGTTACACAAGTATTGAGGGTATGTTCGGACTGGTGGCCAAAGGGGGGAAAATTGGGCAGGAGAATGGTCATTATGCTTCAACAATTCCCGAATAACTTAAAAAAATGGAGATTCTTTTCATCTCTAAATCCTACTCATGATTTAGTACACAGGACTTCTAGCTAGTAATTATACAATCTTAAAGATGGGTATAACCAAACCAAGTTTTTAATGTGAAGGCTGATCATTGGCAGCCTATTTAAGGTCAGTCAAAACTATGTATTACTTTCCTTCTTCCTCTCATATACATGATTAGGGGGAGGAAGAATGAAAACAGATGAATCTTAAATGGACAAAAAAACTCAAGTATTTCCTGGCATACTACACATGTATATCAGAAGCCATTATATAAGGACGATTTAGACAATGTTTGGGTGATTCTTTAATGTTTAGCTTATTTAAAATTCTTATTTGAGGCTCATTGCATTTAGCTCCTTAGACAGGAAAATACACACAAATACATATATGTAATTTCTTAAATGTCATCAGTCCTGTTACCTGTGGGTTCTGTGGGTAACCCCATGCAGTCCATGGCGTAACTACATTAAAAATATTTGAAAAATTATTGTTGCTGATGTGTACTATATAGTTAGGCCTTGATGGTTATGTCTACACTGAATATGCAGTTTTTGTCATTTTTCCCTAAACAATATAGTATTAGTAACTATTCAATTCAGTGTAACTACTTTATATAAGGGACTTGTGGGTGTGGGGGGTGAGTATCCTGGAACCAATCTCCTAAGTATAGAGGCTCATCTGCACCAGAAAAGTTTGTGTTTTACATATTTTTTTACTACATATGTATAAATGATTGCCAAAAGGAATTTATTTGTAAACAGTGTGAGAAACTGATACTCGCTTTGTATAGTTTTACGACACTTTGTTTGGAAAGTTTTACAAACTCAAAGTAATTATAAATACATTCACTTTCTTAGTCTTTCCTTTCCAAAGCTTCACTTTTAAAGAGTATTATTGCTTTAAAATTTCAACAGTCAGTGCTAAATAACATTTTCAAATTTGTCCGTAAGAGACAAATGAAGAGTGGCTATGAGAGAGGAAAGAGAGAGAGAATATTCTTAGTGTGAATATTGATAAAATTAAGAAAAACAAGGGATACTATTGCTTAACAATATAAAATCTTCCTGGTGGCGACTAATTAATTTTAGGTACAGAAAATGTCAGGAAAAAAAATCAATAAAATTTGCTAGTTACTTTAAATCAATTTATTTTAATTCAGAAATTTAAATACACACACATTCATAGGATCTATAAAAAATATACACCTTGTTTTTAAAAAATGGCATCTTCAAGAAAGGAGTTAGCCAAAAGCAATAGCAAAATTACATGATTACAGCAGGCTGAATCTTCACACAATATCCTTTATTTTTTTTAAAGATTTTATTTATTTTATTTTTAGAGAGAGGGGAACACAAGGAGCAAGAGAGGGTGAGAAACATCAATGTATGGTTGCCTCTTGCACTCCCTTGGGGACCTGACCCTCCAGCCAGGCATGTGCCCTGATGGGGAATTGAACCTGCGACCCTTTGTTTCGCAGGCCCGCGCTCCATCCACTGAGCATACCACCCAGGGCCAATATCCTTTAAAAAAACATTGGAAAGTATAATAATCACACAACCTTCTTCAGTCATCTAATTATTCCAAAACTAACACTGGTACACCAGTGAACAAAGTATAGAAATCTGACTCTGAACACATGCTCAGAACAGCGTAAGGACAGCTTTGCTTCTCTTCAGCATCTTCCCACCTAGCACTGTTCTTTAGCTCCTATAGCTAAACTATTTACTAGTGATTAATTAGTAACAAATTACTAGTTCGTTAATTTGTCCTAAAAAATTACTTTATTAGGTCAACTTAGTCTAAAAAGAAAGGCTTTATATGAGTGGCTACTGGTTATTGACATAAGTTCTTATTCTTTACAAAAGCGTTTAGCCATGGTCAGGTAACTCAGAGCATCATCCAGATATGCTAAGGTTGCGGGTTCAATCCCCAGTCAGAACACATACAAGAATCAACCAATGAATGCATAAATGAGTGGAACAAGGCAATTCCTTTCTGCCTCTCCCCCTAAGATCAATAAATAAAATTTTTTAAAAAGAAAATTTGCATATACTGTTACACTGGAAGGCATTTGCTACATGACATACCAATCTTCAACATGTACTGAAGTTTACTAAGGTGTGGAATCAGATTATCATAATATTTAAAGCATTAATAATGACATTCATTTAGGAAAAAGAGAAACCAAATAAAAATTGGTATCAAAAAATGGTTCTGCTTTAGCTCTTTTCACTGTTTCACACTTTTGGGGTGGTGGACAGTTAGAGAGAGAGGGAGGGAAACACTGACATGGGAACCAATGATAGGTTGCCATAGGCATCCTGAACCTGCAACCCAGGCATGTGCCTCGACCAGGAATCGAATCAGTAACCTTTCACTTTGTGGGATGCTGCCCAACTGTACACCAGTCAAGGCACTATTTCATATTTTTTTTCTCCTGTGTACTTGAGAGCTTACTAGACAATGAACTTCCTAATATAATTGGGAAAATATGATTTGAATGTATTCTGTACGAAATAGTTTATGTAGTTGAATGCTAAGAGATCAGAAGAAGGTAATGTTAAATATGTGTTTTATGTAACACTTGTCTTCCAGATGTCTACAAAACTCGTTTCTCAACCTCACCTATCCTATAATATTACACATACTGACTCCTATGTGCTCCCTGGGCTCACCTAATACACAGAATACCATAAATGACTTGAATGATTTTCTCCATTCTCCTAAGTACACTACACAATCAGTACCATTCTAAATGCCACACAGAATTAAGAGTTCAACCTCTCCCAGAAAAGCAGTTGAGGACGACTGTGACAGACACCAGCAGACCTCTTCTCCCCCAACCCCTCTCCTCATGGGGTCTATCTAACAGCAGACTTTGTCCCATATCCATAACCACAGGAGGAACTTGTTTACAAACACTCAACTTCAATTTTAAGCTTCCTATTAAGTTTCACTTTTCTCTTCAATCCATAGTCCACACCTTCGTCAACTTCAGTATAGAACAAGGTATGACCTTTTACTTATTTTCTATCCACAAACAACAAAAATCTTCAAAATTTTTCTGGAGATCTAGAATTGAGAATTCCTCAATAGTTTGTACAACATAAGGTACATAAAAATTTTGAGTTACCCTATTACTATGAACTGATGATGAAAGATGAATTATTTTGATCAAAAAGGTGGTGTGAGTTCTGAAAACTTGCTTAACTCTCTTAAGAGGATAAACAAATGCTAAAAGATGGTAAGGTTTCTGCGGTATGTGCTAACTGGAAAACTCTGAAGGTTCATTTTACCAAGGCATAGCAGATAATTTAAGAGATTCTCATTCCACACCAGATGGAATTCTTTTATTATGATACAACATAATTTGAAACAAGATTGTTCTTCTTGCTAACACTGTGGGACAACAGTTTAGTTTTTGTGATTTGACCTCTTTCCTCTTAAAGACAATGCTGACAAATTCTAAAACAGGAACCCCTGAGTCCGTCAGAACACCTATCACAGCACATTGATGGACTGGAGCGCTTGTCACCCACTCTGCTGCAGGCCCTGGGTTGGCAAACTATTGCTATAAAGGGTCACACAGTAAACATTTTAGATTCTGAAGACTCCGTAGTCTCGGAAGCAACTATTCTACTCTGGCGCTGGTGCACAAAAGCAGCCATAAATGAAAAATGAATGAGCATGGCTGTATTCCAATAGGACTTTATTTATGAACACTGACTTTCACGTTAATTTTCATGTCTTAAAATATGCTTTTTTTAACCATTTAAAATTGTAAACAAAATTCTGAGCTCACAGGCCATGAAAAGCAGGCAGTGGGAGGAACTGGGCCCACGGGCTAGAGTTGGCTGTCACTTGTATGTCTTTTATGTCACATAAAATGTTTTAGAAAGACAGGTTCCAGGTCCAGAGACTTTGGAGACTTGTTTTTGGATTTCTCATTTTAAAACTTACCAGACAAGTTCTCTACTTTCTGGATAAATACAGTCACATGACAGAAAAAATAATTCAGAATACATATCCCTACTTAAAAAGAAAAAAAAAAAGCGGTAAAACAAATGTTTCACCTTTAACATGTAATTAAGAAACAAAAATTTAATTCTATGCAATATAAAACAAAATGCATAGATTTAGTACATAATTTTACTTTAGAAAAAAAGACAATGAGGAAAAGGTTTACAAATCTTTCCAACTCTTGTACAAAAAGTTGTAACTGAAACCAGCAAGTCCTTGCCTGTACAACCATTAGCCCTGCATGTAAATTATACCTACAAATTAGAATTTACCTAACTGAGTTCTGGGCGCTCTTTAAAAAAAATGTATTATTCATCATAGAACACGATGGCTCTACAATTTGGGACACTCCTAAATAGGAAACCCTGCCTCCATAATATAAGGAGACAAGGATATCCTTCCCACAGTCATCAAGTATTATAAAAAACCTTCACAGTCTGAGTCACCTTTATCAAAGGTAAAATGGTTACTGATACACTTCATGGATTATTTTGATCCTTTGCAGTTTCTACACAAAATAAACTTCACACGAACTTTTGTATGTTTGAGTTTTCCAGAGTAAGGTACCAATACAAAATGTACCGGACTGGCAGAAGTCCATGGCATAAAGAAAAAGGAATTAAGTATAAAATGTTTACCAACTTTATCCTTCTAATTTTCTACGAATTTCAGACATGGACACCTAATTGGTTTCGTCTGTCTATCCATCACGATCATAACTCAGTCTTCTATTTGTACTCCTCAGTGCTTTTTGCTGGGGGCCTCACTTTGCGACGAAGAAGATCTTCACGTCCAACTTCAATCATCTGTGCTTCCCAAGATTTGATTTCATTAAAATAACGAACTTTATCATCTTCAGCAAGTTGAATATATACCTGAGAAAAAATGTAATTGTTAAAATAATTTTAGAAGAATCTTTGCCATTAATTTCTGGGATGCTTCCATATATACTATAAAAATCACTCTGCTTTTCTACATGTATAAAGGGGAACTGAGGAAGAATGTTTTGTGAGATAAAAATTAGATGAGGAAAAGGTAAGAGACAAAGACTATGTACTGAGTTATTACAACTTCGGGGCTTGGGAATGTGGGAAAGGAAGGGAGGCACAGTGTGACTGGCACTGGACATACTGGACACTCAGCTTGGTGTGACACTGCTTTAAATACCAATTTTATTTGCAGTTAAAAACTTCCAAAAGAAAAAAAGCTGAACTGATTCTAAGAATAGGAAATTACTTAAAAATACTCTCACTCTGTTATTAGTAGTGTAAGGTTGTTTTCACATGAATCAAGCCTTGCCCTAATACATCCTCTCACAGATACTATAACTAGATACTTGAGATTAAAACCATACTTACTTGCTTTTGAGAACTAGTAAGATTTTTCCAGCTTTCATTTACAGCCTTCAGCCTTAACTGTAAAACAGCACGTTTAAGTACCAGATACATGAACTTTAGTAATTAAAGAAAAAATTTATTACTCATTTCAACAAAAACTCAGATATTAAGAATCACAGGTAAAGCTTCATCAATTCTTATCTTTTCTTTCTAAATTAAACTATTAAACTGTTAAAATATACAAATGACTGGAATAAAGACATTTATCTTTTACTGAGATATAATTGACATAAAACATCAGTTTCATGTATACAACATAATTCAATATTATTGTATATACTGTGAAATGATCATCACAATAAGCCTAGTTAACAGTTAACATCTGTCAACATAATTTTTAAGAACTTCTAAGATATACTCTCTAAGCAACTTTCAAATATGCAATATAGTATTAACTATAGTCACTATGTTGTACACTACAACACTAAGACTTATTTTATAACTGGAAGTCTGTACCTTTGGACCACCCTCACCCATTTCATCCACTCCCCGTCCCTGGCAACCACCAATATATTTTTTTATCTATGAGCTCTGGTGTTTCTTTTTCTAGATTCCACATACAAGTGAGATGATTCAGTAGTTGTCTTTCTCTGGTCTGACTTATTTCATCTAGCATAAATGCTTTCAAGATCCAACCATGTTGCCACAATGGTAAGTTTTCTTTCTTTTTATGGTTAATATTCATATTCATATTATCAGTTTCTTTATCCACTCATCCACTAGATGCTTAAGCTGCTTCCATATCTGGGCCGCTGTAAATAATGCTACAATGAACATGAGGGTGTGGGCATTCAGTTATCTTTTCAAATTAGTGTTTTCTTTTTCTTTGGATATTACCCAGAGGTAAAATTGCTCGATGGATATATGATAGTTCTGATTTTAAACTTTTCAGGAATCTTCACACTGTTTTCCATAGTGGCTTCAGCAACTGACACTCCCACCAACTACGCACAATGATTTCCTTCTCTCCACATCCACGCCAACACTGGTTATTTCTTGCCATTGACAACAGTTGTGACAACAGGTATGAGGTGAACTGAAGTTCTCATTTGCATTTCCCTGATAATTAGTGATGTTGAGCACCTTTTAGCAATCTTTACGTCTTCTTTGAAAAAATGTCTATTCAGATCCTCTGCCCATTTTGTAATCAGAATTTTTTTTCGTTACTGAGTTGTTTGAGTTCTTTATATATTTTGGACATTATCTCCTTATTGGATATATAATATGTGAATATTTACTCCCATTCAGTAGGCTGCCTTTTTATTTTGTTGATGAGGTTTTACTGTGCAGATATTTATCTTTTTTGGTTCAGAAATACTGATATTCAAGTATATTCTGTTACAGTTTAACCTTAAAGACTAAGTGTTTTCCTTTTCTTCTCTATAATGTTTTGATCTGAAATGTGTGCCAAAGTGTTTAGGTACGGTCACAGGAACAACTCAACACCAGTCTCAATTGTACTTAGTTTAACTTAATTATGGGACTTGGGAAAAGTTTTATTACCTCCCTTAGGCTTGGTTCTTCATCTATAAAATTAAACGGATACAGGGATTCCAAGGCTGGAAGAGAGGCAGAGAAGAAAGGGAAAAATGGGCAGGTGGAACACGTGAGGGAAGAACATGGTCTGAAAGGTGTCTGTTTAAAGCTAGGGAGATCATCTGTGATTTTAAGAAGTAGAGAGAGAATAACTTTATTGTCCTCAGGAGAACTTTGATTAAATTTTATCTTCATATGGACAAAAACAGATACCAAGAAAGATACCAGGTAGTACCTGAAACTACATAAATCTTATGTTTTGGACATTTTAAACTTTAGTGAGTAAATAACTGCTCTAACTCTTTGCTTTGAAAGGAATTACTTTAATGTTTTGATTCTTTCCTAACTTATTTTTTCTTCTCCATAAAGTTTAACCCATAAAGTTTCACATTCAGTGAGTTAAAAAATAATTTATAAAGTTGCATGCATAAGTAATCTGACCTTTCACCTAAATAAAATAATTAATTCAAAAGAATTAAAGAGACTGAAAGATGGTTTGCTCACTCCTAAAACCCACTAAACGGGTTCTTCTACCATGTGAGGACAGTGAGAAGGTCCAAGCTAATGAACAGGAAGAGGGCCCTCACCAGTGGGCAACCACGATGGCACCTTGATCTTGGACGTCCCAGGCTCCAAAACTCACCAATAAATTTCTGTTCTTCATTTTAAAATTAACAAACAAACAAATGAACATTAAATGAATAAACAAAAAAGTTTAAGGCATGAACCTATACGAACAAAGATAACAGTAGAGAGCACTTCCAATGCACAACTGTGGAAGCTGGAACGCACATGGAGCCACGGTTCCTAGCTCACCTAACCCACGAAAGCTGCTCCTATGTTGGCAGTAGGGAAAGTAGTGTTTTACAATGCAGAATTCCAAAGCTGCTCAACAATTGGCAGCACCAGATAAGTAAAAAATTGAGGTAAGGTCAGGAGGACTGATTGAAAGTGTTTTAAAAAACAGGTTAAATCCTGACCATGGGCATATTCTAGGACATGGCCTCTCAAAACAGTACAATATGAGTTATTCAGTGGATACCAGGTATCGTAAGGGGCAATAATACCATGCTGGAAACAGGGCAAGTAAGAAAATATATACTGTTACCCCAGAAAGAAAATAAAAAGGCTAAGAGAAAACAATACAGAAAAGAAAATTAGCCTATCAACTCAGAAGATGCATAAAGAAATAATAAGAATGCTAGAGTCAGAACAAAGAAAAAGAAAAAGGGAAAAAACAAAATATTGATAGGGGACTTAAGAGTGCAAAATTTTAGCTTAAGGTAAAAAGTTGTAAGCCTAGCAAGTAATGTATATGTTAAAGTTTTTGTTTCAGAGACTACAGATAAGGCCCACCCTGGCTCCTAGGAAAACAGCCGACTTCCTGGGGCACTGCTAGAGATCACCTCCTGGGGACAAGTGGAAGCATCCAGGCCACTGTGTTTCAGGGAGGGGCAAACCACCACCTACCCCTGGGAAGAGCGAACTGCCCAGGACAGGAATGTTGCTTCTACCTGACCCTCCCAAATTTTCAAAACCCCTCACAGAAACTTGTTTATTCCCTGCTATAAAAACCTTGACCTGGAAAGAAAAGATAAGATGGTCTGTTAGGGTATGAACCCACCATTTTCTCAGATCGCCAGCCATCTGAAGAAAGAGCCCATAAAGATGCAATTGCTTTCAGTGCTTATTGGGTTTGGTAGTGACAGGCAGCCCGAACTCCAGTGTCTTTTCCCGTTTCAGCATCATACTCAACTGGCAAAAACTGTAAGTGTTCCCCTTAAGATCAAGAATAAGACAGGGATGTCCGCTTTCACCTCTCTTACTCAACATAGTACTGGAAGTCCTAGCCCCAAACAAGAAGATGAAATATAAGGGATCCAAATTGGAATGGAAGAAGTAAAACTGTCACTATTCACAAATGACATGACACTGTACAAATAGAACCCCAAAGATTCCACCAAGAGACTACTAGTACTGACAAATAAATTCAGCAAAGTAGCAGGATACAAAATAAATATCCAGAAATCAGTTGTATTTCTATATGCTAATAATGAACTACCAAAAAAAGAAATTAAGATAACAATGACATTCACAACTGCTTCAAAAAGAATAAAACACCTAGGAATAAATTTAACCAAGAATATAAAAAAAACACTGTACTCAGAAAATTGTAAGGCACTGAAGAAAGAAACTGAAGATGATACAAATAAGTGGAAGCACATACCTTGTTAATGTATGGTAAGAATTAACATCATTAAAATGTTCATACTACCCAAAACAATCTACAGATTCAACGCAATTCCTATCAATGTACCAATGTTATATTTCACAAAACTAGAACAAATATTCCATGTTGGGAACCATGCTACCTGATTTCAGAAGCTGTAACCCCCATGGCTAAGGCTGAGTAAAAAGACCTTGGGACCATAAGCCACTAAGGATAAAGCTTATCTTCCCTGCAGGGGCACCACTTCTGCCCCCTTTATTTCACCCTGCTTGGCCCAGGCAGATGACTGGTTAGCCAATGACAGGTAAGATTCCTCAAGGGAGGGACAACCTAAGACAGTGGCAAAGGGAAGGACTTGGGGGATTATATAAAAGGAGTGATGAACCTTTACCCCTCGATTTTCAAGGGCCTGAGTCCTCATTCTATCTGTAAAAAGTCTCCTAATCTCTTGGCTGCCTTACTTCCCCTGCCTGATTTAAACCTATAACAATGCCAGAGCTGAGTGCAGCCCTGTGCTGAAATAAGCGGTTCCTTGGGGGTGATCAGGCCTAAGAAAGAATGCATAAAATCCTGTGAAACCTGCTTGCTAAGAATGCCCTCAATTTAATAAGGGTCTAAGCTTAAAATGAGTTTGTTTTCCAAAGTTTCTTGGCCCTTTGGCTATCTGACCCTGACTCAGAATAAGCCCTCACAGTTCTTTGAATGTTATCCATTGTTTGATCATCACTGCCTGACAATGACTGATGAACTTTACCTGTATTCCTCTGCAAATTAAACCCAATAAAAGCCCATTGAAGAACAGGGTGAAGGCCCTTCTCCTTTGAGAGATTGGCTACCTTTCCTCCCCAAGCAGATCATGTCTTGGTAGACTTATTCTCATCCACAGTGGACAGGGAGCGGGGCTCAGCATGTGGAGTGCCCCTACAATTCCAAAAATTTATATGGAACCACAAAAGACCCCAATAGCAACAGCAATCTTGAGAAAGAACAACAAAGTTGGAGGAATCACCCTATCTGATATCAAACTATACTGTAAGGACATAGTAATCAAAATAGCACAGTACTAGCATAAAAACAGACACAGATCAATAGAACTAAATAGAGATCCCAGAATAAACCCCTTCACAGTCAATGTTTGACAGAGGGAGCAAGCACATACAATGGGCTGAAGTTATTTTATACAATAAGTGGTGTTAGGAAAAATTACCCATTTTTCTTACCTAGATACAGGCAAGAAAAATGAAACTAGACCACACAAAACAATAAATTTAAAATGGAGTAAAGACTTAAATGTTAGATGCAAAACCATACAAATCTTAGGAGAAAACATAGGCAGTAAAATCTCAGATACCACTCATAGCAATATTTTTTCTGATATATCTCCTCAAGTAAGGGAAACAAAACAAACAAATGAATGGAAATACATCAAACTATAAAAGATTTTTGCACAGTGCATAAAACCATCAATAAAAAGACAACCCACCGAATGGGAGAACACATTTGCCAATGATACATCTGATAAGGGGTTAATATCTAAAATTAATAAAACTAAGAACTTATAAAACTCAAGACCAAAAACACCCAAACTATCCAAGTAAAAAATGGGCAAAAGACCTGAACAGACAATTCTCCAAAGAGGACATACAGATGGCCAATAGACATATGAAAAGATGCTCAGTGTCACTAATCATGAGAGGAATGTGAATTAAAACCACAATGGGATATCACCCCCCACCAGTCAGAACACCTATCATCAATAAATTAACAAACAAGTGATGGAGAGGATGTGGAGAAAAGAGAACCTTTTTGTACTGTGGGTGGGAATGCAGATGGGTGTAGTCCTGTGGAAAGCAATATGAAGGTACCTCAAAAAATTAAAAATGGATCTGCCTTTTGACCCAACGATCCCACTTCTAGTAATCTATCTTAAGAAACATTGAAGACTAAATCAAAAGAACGTAAGTACCCCCTGTGTTCATTGCAGCACTATTTACAATAGCAGTAATTTGGAAGCAGCCCAAATGTCCAAGAGTAGACGAATGAATAAAACTATGGTATATTTACACAATGGAATACTACTTTACCATAAAAGGAAGAAAATTTTACCTTTTGTGACAGCCTAGATGGACCTGGAGAACATTATGGTAAGTGAAATAAACCAGAGAAAGACAAATACCACATGACTCCACTCATATGTGGAATCTAATGAACAAACTAGACTAACAAGCAAAATAGTGACAGACTCATAGAGAGCAGCTGACAGCTCTTGAGGGGGGCATGGTTTAAAGGTAGAAGGATTGAGCAAAAAAAAAAAGAAAAAGAACTCATGGACATGGACATCAGTGTGCTGGCTGCAGGGGTTAGGAGATGGGTGGAAGTGGAAAAGGGTATAAAATAGATAAATAGTAATAAAAAAACAATAAAAAAATGAAAGGAATAGAAACAAAAGAATATATAATGTATCTAAAATGTATTGAAAGCTGGTTTGCAGAAAAATTATTAATAGTACAAAAAACGAAGAAAACAAGACATTGTCAAGTACAGGCAAAGTAAGTTTTGCAAGAAAAGCAAAATAATCATTGAGAATGGCATAGCCTATATGTACTCCCGTGTATAATGTGAGCCTATGTTTTATGCACACTATGCACAGGGTTATCATACCCACAGCATGTGATTATGCCCAGGTATAATGCGCATCCTTATTTTTCCCTCAAAAATTTGGGCAAAAAAGTGCACATTATACACGGCAAAATACAGTAGTCATAATAGAAATAATACTGATCTAACCAAAATAAGAACAATACTGGGAGGTAGGATGAAAACGTGAAGAGTGGGGAGAGTCCAGTGTTTATCTTAAATAATGGGAGGTAATGTCTAAAGTATAGCTAATGCTTAAAACTGAAAAAAAAAAAATCAAGAAATAAAAATATGTTATTTAGCTTTGGCTGGCGTAGCTCAGTGGATTGGGCACAGGCTGCGAACCAAAGCATCGCAGGTCCAATTCCCAGTCAGGGCACAAGCCTGGGTTGCAGGCCACGGCCCCCAGCAACCGCACATTGATGTTTCTCTCTCTTTTTCTCCCTCCCTTCCCTCTCTAAAAATAAATAAATAAAATCTTAAACATATATATGTTATTTAGAGATATGGAGATGAATACCATAGTAATCAGCTAAATTACTAGCTGATTACAGCTAGATTACAGGAGAATCTGCTCCTAGAGTAAGAAATAGGACAGGGTAGTGAAAACTAGTATCTTTCATAACCAGCCTTACTTTGATTCTTTAAATTATAAGGATGGGTAACTACTATCTTTTAAATGAATAAAATGACATGGTCAACTTAATTTTCATTTCCAGGGATAGGACCCAGCCATTAAACTTTCTCAGTGATTCCAACATGCTTTATTTTATTTTATTTACTTATTTTATTCTAGTCAGAGTTAACTACTGATCTAGAATTCTCTAGCATATAACCTTGTGCTGACAAGAAAACTAAATCCAAGGTAAATTAATGACTGAGCTAATTCCAACTAAAATAGTAAATAAGCTTGCATATTAGTAATGTAGGGTCATAGAAACTGAATTTAAAACCTCAAAGGGAATGAATTAATGAAAGTATTTGGCCAAAGAAGACATCACATATACACGTTATTTAATTATATGTTAAACAGGATTGGTGAAACCAACTACAGACCCAAATAACGCAAAGAGCAGAGGGGCAAAAACCTTCATCTCAGATCGACAAGATATGGAGATCTGAACATACATTTCTCTTACCATGTCATATTATAAAAGGAAAAATAGCACTGCCAATTTGGAGCTTCTAAGAAGGGAAAAAGACTAAGCTACAACAGTAATAACAAGCTTTCCTTTCTTTGACACATTCACACAACAACATACACGTATATAAGACATTCCTATGGGCATAACTAAAATTTCATTTTATTAAAGGACAGAACGTGAAGCAGCAGGTTAGGCTCAAATCCCAGTACAAAATATTACAGCTCTACTCTTAATCTTACCCAGTGACAGTAAAACAGTTACAAACTGCTGAATAAGGAAAGTTTTCAAAACTTTAACACCCTACAAACTAGAAAAAAAACTTTTAATTAAAAAAGTTAACAATATACATATTGGCAACTGCATACTCAATTGTACATGGTAATACCAAGGACCTTTCCATTAAAGAGATATAAGAAAGAGGGCCTTACTTATATATTGTACTTGTTCATAGCAATTTATTACTTTTCACCACCTAACATATGGCATCCCTAAAATCTCCTAAATCTCCTTTAATATTTTAAAAATTAAAACAAACAAAAATTTAAAAAACAAATGCAGTTCTATTTTACCTGTGACGTACCATCCTTAGCTTCTTGGAAGCGTTCAGATATAAAAATGTTATAAGCTGAGCGAGGTCTTTTCGGTTTTCCAAGCAGTGTTAACTCCTAAGTAATAAAAATGGAAGAGTCAGATATAGTTTTAACCTCTATGAGACTTAATTTTACTTACAGAAACTGTATTCACTATTATGTATTATGCAGAATGCTCCTTAAAATGAATGTTATGATTCTTATATAAAGTGTGTGATTATTTCCTTCTGAGGTCAGAATTTTGATAGCACTAAGTTTTGAAAATTATAATAATTTTATGAGTTATTTTCCATACATTTCCTTTATATATTATTTTCATGGTCTCCATGAACTGAGTAACTGAACACATGTACAAATCTTTTTTAAAAGATAAAACAATCTCCTCTGATTTCCCACAAAGAATCACTTTCTTTTCCCTGAATATTTCATGAAACTCCTGTAGACTTCACAATTCAATTATTGTCCCTGTTATTTCTAGAATTACTACTAAGGATTTCTCTTCTAGATGATGCGCTTGCCACTTCCTAATTCCCACACTTCTCACCTGATCTCTAACTATTTGGTACTGGCAGTCTTTAATGGGGAGGGAAGGAAAATTCCAACAGGGAGTAGGAAGGGAAATATGAGGGGAAAAAACCCTCAGGCTTCAGGTTCGACACGTAAGGAGCTTAGAAGATGCCACTCCTTCCTCACAAGTGTAGAACTGAACAAACTGAAAAATCAACAACTCTTCTTGGATTCACGAGAGGACAGAGAGCACACTGCAGTCGGCCCCCAGACTGGACACAGACAAGTGAACAGAGACTGAGGCTGACCAGAGCGAGACCCAGGAGGACGGCGCTGTGCGAACCAGTGCTGGGGAGGAAAACCTGAACTGTGATGAACAAACTGCTGGAGGTTCAGTGTGGACAACTCCGAAATTTTTAAGAACGCCAGAGGACCCTGTCACAGGAGGGCCCTCATACTAATGTGGAATTTACAACTTCAGGAGCTTGACCAGATCCCCACAAGAAGTATCTAGAAAAATAAACGCCCCACCCCCACCACTGCTTTCAGCAGGACGCGGGGACAAAAAGCCATTCTGAAATGTCTGAGCACTCCTGTATTCTTCACAAGGCCTGCCCTCAGCAGCAACTTGTTAATCAGAGCTAACCTTCCGTGGTGTTATCAGAGCCTAACCAGCCAAGGAAGGGAAATACGCAGGTCCAGCCCACTCTAGCCACCTATCCCACCTAAGGGGATAGTGCAACTGAGAAACGCTAGTGCAGTGCACAGGAGACATGGGATCTCTGAAAGACTGGGAGCTAATCACAGCACGAGAGAATACTTCCCTTGCCCCCTCCCCACCACCATGTTAAGGCTTATTTAACAGCAATTCCTTTTACCCAGTATATCAGGTCAAGCTATCAAAAAAAAAATTCCAAAACATACTACAAGGCAAAAAACATACTTTGAAGAGACAAAGAAACATGGCAGGGATGTTGGAATTATCAGATGAGGAATTTAAAAACAACTATGATTAATACACTAAGGGCTCTAGAAAGCAAGCAAGAACAGATGAGTAGTGTAAGCAGAGAGGGGGGAATCCTAAGAAAGAACCACAAAGAAATGCTAGAGAGCAAAAGCACTAACTAAAATAAAGGGCCTTTGATGTGCTTATCAGCAGATACCAAAATCCTTGAAAACTCTAAAACAAAGCAAACAAAGACTTAGGGGAAAAGATCCAGAATACCAAGGACTATGGGACAACTGCAACAGGTGTAACAGATATAACAAAAGCATATTGAGAATACCAGAAGAGAGAAAGGAAGACAGGAAATATTTGAAAGGGAAATATTTCCTGTCTTCCCAATGCTCACTGCCCAAGGCTCACTTCTGGTCCTTGCCACTCTCACCAGTGGCTGGGTGCGCTAAAGAGAAACGGAGAGTAAAAGAGGAAGAGTCAACTTTAGTACTCACCCCTTCACATACCATCCCTATGCAGAGAGTGTATTTCTCACTCTTGGTTTCTTTTCTGGATCCTTTTACTAATTGGATCCACAACCTTAGATACTGACTTGAAATTGGCTGAGTCCTTAGGAGGACTCAAAACACTAAGGTCATGGATACATACCTTGGTATCTCACATTTAAGGCTATAATCTACTTTTTCAGAAAAATAGTTTAAACTAATGACCATTTTCTGTACTGTATGTACTGACCACCACACACCTAATACTGTTTGTATACAAAAATGTAGTCTAACTTTCAAACAATGGAATTTATGTGAATTAATACCTTAAGCTAGGAACTACAATTTTTGAACCATGTGGATTTTTTTTTAAGATTTTATTTATTTTTAGAGAGAGGGGAAGGGAGGGAGAAAGAGGGAGAGAAAACATGAATGTGTGGTTGCCTATTGTGCACCCCCTACTGGGGACCTGGCCTGCAACTCAGGCATGTGCTCTGACTGGCAATTGAACCCAAGACCCTTTGGTTCACAGGCCAGCACTCAATCCACTGAGCCACACCAGCCAGGGTGGAATCATGTGGGGTTTTTAATGAGGAAAAAAACAAATTTCATCTTAAAGGCACTTATTTAACTAGATACAATAGGCACTTTTCCCTGATGAGTTATTAAATACAGTTTATTAGCAATATTCAGAATCAAATTCACCATTACCTATAAAATTATTCAAATCAATAGGCTATTCTAGACAAGACTCAGAAGCAAAGATTCTTACTATTCCTACATCCCAAGGTAGCATCAAGGGTTTCCAAGATGGACTCAATAACAAATGATCCTAACGGCAGAAGAGAACTATCCCATTTTTCCTAACTAGAGTACACCACATAACCACACATATCATCAAAGAGAAAACTACCTATATTTGTCCGTTATGTAAGTTTCAGTTCTTTGTCAAGAGAATGTTTCAATAATACTCACTCTCTTTTTTATTATCGATTTCTTTTTCAAACGTTTTTGCATCATTTCTTTTTCTAAAGTTACCCTCTGACTTGGAGTTAGCTCTTCTTCAATTCTGATTAGCTCTTGTTTGTACGCCTGCCAGTCTGCCTTGTAAGCGTCTTCATATACCTATAAATAAAGAAAGAAAAAACAATAGTAAGTCAATAAACTGTTGCTGGCCAATTAAACATAGTACATCTGCCAAGGAAAGACGACTGCATGACTTCAGGTAAAGACAAACTGAACTATCAAATGAAAAATGTGCTCTGGAATCTTATTTATATGGACCAAAATCATGTTTTCTCCATATACATGCTAACCAAGCTCAGAGTCTAGCAATTAGCCTTCAATGTCACTACTCTTCATCACTACCCCCATAATCAGTATTCTCATCATTTATGTAGATCAGAAGGTATGAAGTTCCTTTGTAGACAATGGATGTTTAAAAATAAATAAATAAAACTCTGGGTCATCTGGTCCCTTAAAAAGCATGACAATTGTTCCTAACTGCAGAATAACTGGTCAGCAATGTTGAAAACCTGTATGCTTACTTTTTTCTGTGCATCAGGAAGTTCCCTCCATAGCTCTGCGATTTTTTTAATCAGTTCTGAATTTTTCGCACCTATGGATTGGAACGAGAAAAGATGCCACAATTTTATGTCTCAGGACTAATTTTTTTCTAAAGACAGCCAGGAAATCATAATCTATTAACTCTAAACATGTTTCATTAGATATTATACACCAAACACAACTTAATATAATGATTTAGCTTTTCTTTAACCAACTAATTATATGATAAATTTAATACTTTATCCAAATTTTAAAGTCTATTATCTAATAATCGAGTATACCAAACGATACTCAGAAATTGATTAGCAGTATAAGCAGTTGGGCAATCAATTTCATCGAGTAATTTACTTCATATTTTAATCAAATACTTTTTCCAAGTCTTCTACTAATTAAGTTCACAATACCTGAATAAAGAACAAAATACAGTCTTGAGTTATATAACACCATCTTGGATTTTAATTACAGAAATACCGTTTGTAAACAAACTAAATTTTTCTAAAATCAATGCATTATTCCCAATTTCCTTCCTTATCTTAACTAAATTGGCGGGGTGTAAATGCTTTGCCAAACCACTTATTAGTTTCAATCCCTACATTTTAAAAGATGTGAGCACTTAAGCATGTCTCATAAACCAATTCTTTATTTGAGAATTTTTATTATAGCTTATTTGATTTTTAGAAAAGTCCTGTGATGTACTGCTTGTGACAAGGCTTTAGAAATCATAAGCAAAGGTTAGATGTTAGCTTTATACTACGACCCCAAATGAAGACCCTACAGCCTCTCTAGGGAGGCATAAAACATGCTATCTGGACATCTTTCAGTGCAAAAGTACTACTTTGTATAGAGCTTTAAAGTGTTCACAACACTTCCACAGACGATATTTCACTACAACTTTCATTAACAATTCCCTGAGGCAAGGAGCTAAGCAAAACATAAAATGATTCATCAATGGTCTTTTAAGCCAAGGGCAACTGGGCCCCAAATGGTGCTATTTTAAAAATACCTTTCCCCCTGGCTGATATGGCTCAATGGATTGAGTCCTGGCCTGTGAACCAAAAGATTGATGGTTCAATTCCCAGTCAGGGCACATGCCTGGGTTGCAGGGCCAGGTCCCTAGTTGGGGGCCTGTGAAAAGCAACTAACTGATCGATGTCTGTCTCTCACATGTTTCTCTCTTTCTCCCTCCCTTCCCCTCTCTAAAAATAAATAAACTCTTAAAAAATACCTTTCATAAGTTCTCAATTATATTATTTCTATTTTGTAAAAATAATGCTACACCTGCTATTTCACAGGCCATCAATGAGAACAGTTATGTTCCTGCAGTCACTGGATCTTTTGGTAGTGGAAATCAACTTTGCAGTTTAACTGCTTAGTGGGCTATTACATCAGAGAAGAGTGCAAGCCCCAAAACTTCTTACCTGGGTTCTGAGCTTTAAATATGGGGAGCTGTTCTTTAGAAAAGCGAACATATGAAGTCATAGGCTTCTTTGGATAACTTCTCAAGGTAGATGAAAACCATCTCGGTATATACACAAAACTACATAAATAAAAAGAAAATAACCAATGTCAAATATATATGCCAATATTCGCATGTATATAAATAGGTACCAAATAAGATGTCATCAAGATGCTGTATTTCCGACACCTTCGACAAAAAAAAGCTGGTGACATTTAAAATCGTGCCCTAACCAGAGGGAAGAGCCTGCAAAACTGAAGCCAAACTCCAAGCCCTTACCCCCTACAATGGGCAGAAAGTAGCGAATGCACATCTACTACAGCTCCTAGGCCCCGCCTCCAGCACGCGTAGATGAAGGCGGGAGACTGTTGGCGCAATTTTACAAAGAATGCCAAACAACCGGGCAGGTGCTCCAAGGCCGGGCAGAGAGGAGGGGCAGGAAGGTGGAAGGTGGAAGGTGGAAGGTGGCCCGAAGCAAAGCATGGGGTACTACTGGATAAGGCCTGCAGAGCTACTACCCCCCTGGCAAGGTCGGGGCCTGACTCAAAGGGTTTAGGCAACCCTGAGGTCCTGGGCCGGGCGGGGGGGGGGGGGGGGGGGGGGGGGGGGGGGGGGGGGGGGGGGGGGGGGGGGGGGGTTGGCGCAGGGGCGCAGAAAGTGGAAGAAACCGTCTACGTTCCAGGCTCGTGTGGTCTTTCTTACCTGAAGGGGGAGCGCAGTCGGCTCCCACAGTCCGCACAGAGATCCGCTCCCGACTTTCCCAGGGCACTCAGCACGCCCCACACACCCCGAAGAAGCGGCATCGTACCCGCCAGAGCAGGCAGTGACCAAGCTGCAATCTCGTAGTGCACCCAGGCCCAAAAGGACAACCCCAACAAAGACAACCTGAACCTGTATTCAACCCTCCGGAGCGTGCAATCAAACCTCTCCACTCGCGGGGCACTATGGGAAACCTATTAACTTCCTGTTGGTTGATAGGCTAGGGAAAAGGCAGAATTGGCGCAGGCGCCTTCGTGCTACCCACGTGGGCGGGGCTGCGGAAAAGGTGGAGGAGCTCGGGAGCGGTGGAGGGGAATCGCAGCCCGGCTAGTTGCGGAGGGCCCTAGCCTCGGAGGGGCGCTGCAGAGCCGCCTCTGCCCCCGGCCCCCGCCTCCGCAGTGGGTTCCGCAGTGGGGCCAGGAGGTGATGGAGGTACGGCGGCCCTCTTCATCCGGACTGGGCCCTGGTTGGCGTCCGCAAGTGCTGGCGGGAGGGCTACTACGTAACAGTTTACAATCAGAAAACGCGCTGCCCACGCTGCTCTGAGGTCAGATTGGCGGATGCTGAGCGCCCGCAGAGCTCCTCAGTTCTTGCACGAGCTGGAGCCGAAAGTGTTGTGGAGGAGTTGGGTAGAGGATGGGGCTTGTTTTCAAACCTAAAAATGCATATTTCCGGGCCTTACCGCAGCACCCGATTCAGTGTATCTGTGTGGAGCCCATGAGTCTCCGTTTTTAATGAGCTCCTCGAGGTTCGACAAATTCTAATGCCAGTGGTCGTGGGACTACACTTCAGGCAACACTAATCTAGACTATCGTCCTGCAGCGAACACTGACCTTCAAGCCTGACGTGCAGCCTTGCTTAATTTGTGGGCAGGAAACTTAGGTCAGTTAGTTGTCCGAAGTCCCGAGTTCTAGCCCCAACATTAACGTTAATGTCTTGATCCAGGAACGTCGAATCCCCTCTGAGATTCAATTTTTCCCGCTGCAAATGAGGGTTTATATTAGATCAGTGTTCCCAACCAAAGCCCTGAGAACTTGTGTCAAGCAAGTACACTTTGAGATACTGACTGATGTGCTGTACAACCATTTTCTGTGTAGGCAATGACATGAAAAAAATTGGGAAGACCTAAACTAAAGATATCTAAGCATACTTCCAGCTTGCACGTTATAGTTACTTCAAAGATAGCCATCTCCTGAAACAGCCTTTCCTCTGCTGGATAGCTGGAATTGTTCGAAAATTCTTAACCTGTGTGATATTGAGCTGAGAATCTACTCCCTTTCTGTAGCTTTGAAACTTTGGCCCTTAGGTGCTACAGAGGAGTGAAGATTACTTCCTTTAAGTGGTAAGGAACTAGCGCCACTTCCCTTGTCATACTCTTAGGGTTGAAAGGGACCTTCTAGATCATCTCTGATCAAATCTCCAATCCTGTCACAAAAGAAAGACTTTTTGCCCTTAATACACAGGATGTACAGCACAAGTCCCCTAACACAGGTGACAGACACAGCATTCCCCCCCCAATACAATTTAGTTGCACAGAAAAAGAAAATTACAATTTAGTACTAAGAGAGAAGTATATATATAATTCCATTTTGGAAATAATTTTTTTCTAGTTTTGTAGAATGCTTTTGTTTTTTCAGATGTTTGATGTGTTAATCTTCTTTTGGATTATTAAATCTTTGTTGTTTTTAAGCGTTATTCTGATAAATATTGCTATATAGTTCTTTTTCAATCTGATCTGTCACATGCCTGTTTTCATCATATACCAATATTCTTTAATACATTTACACATTTACACTGCACATTGACACTGCAGTGATTTTATTCCAAAGGCAGTAATTACAAAGAAAGTACAATTCTACCTATTTTCTCATTCTTTGAATGAAGACATATGCCTTCATTTATATTTACTTTATAAAACATCAAGACTTTCCATAGCCTTTCCCAGAGTTCTGTCCCTTTATTTTGTTTTAAAAATTCATCCACTCTGATGACTTCATTATATTTTATATTGAACCTGTATTTTATATTGAAGCCAGACCTGTCATTTTAGTCCCATATCTATGTAACCACTGTCTTCTCGACATCTGTAGCACCACGCCCCATATGTACTTCGATTTTCCTGAACAGAATTCACTATCTTTCCCTAACTTGAACAACTCTTAAGAGGTACCGTATCCCATTTGACTCATCCAAGCCTATAACTTGATAAATCATTTTATAATCTCCCCCACTGACACTTCTCCCCTGTCAATCAACTAATGCTAAATACTGCCGATTCCTCATTAAACCCTCTAGTAGGTTATTCCCTCCCCTCCAACCTATTTTCAGGCCAATAGTGTGTTGGTAAATCAGCTCTTCAGAATGAAAGACCTAATTTGTAGTGTTTGCCAACATTTGTGGTTTAAATACTCCCAGCAGGCTGATTATAAAATACCAACCTGGTGTCGCTGAACCTAAAGTTGGGCAGACACACACAGTTGGCTCTCCAACCCAGTACCAGCCAGCTCCTGCATGCCACCAGTTCAGGCTCTGCCGTTTTCACCCAAACTCCGACAGCAGTTTTCCTACTTTCAGTCCTCCCTCCACACCATATTCCACATTGTCACCAGGTCATTCTTTCTAAAAGACAAATCCCATGTATTCATTTGTTCATTAAGTATGTATGGAGCACCAATTTTGTGCAGGCAGGCGGTGATTGCATTTCTGTACTTGAAACCTTCAGAGACTTCTGGTTACCCACAGAATCAAGTTTTAAATCCTCACACATGGCACACAAGTCTTCCATGAGCTGGCCTTTGTTTCCTCTGTAGCTTTATTCCTCACTTCACCTTTGCTTAAAATAATTTATTATTTACATACCCATTTCTTCTGATTTAACACATCAAGCCACTTCATTTGGCTCTGAGTTTACTATTGCATTTTGTGTGATATTCCAAAGTTATGGAAATTACTAGCTTAGAAGTTAGGCAGATGTAGGTTCAAATCCTGCCATTGTTATTTACTAGCTGTGTGACCTCACCAAAGGACAATCATTCTGACCCAGAGTTTTCCCCTCTGGGAAACAGGACAATAGTAGTTGGGTCTTAGGATTGTTGAGAAGATTAAATCAGAAAAACACATAAAAAGTTCTTAGCAGAGTCCCTGGCACATAATAAATGCTCAATAAACAGTGGCTATAATTATCCTTACATTATTCATAACAATTAGTAGCTTCTAAATAATTATAAGTGTAACATAAATTGTCCCCAAACAAGTCAGATTTGTATCATAGCCCTGTCATTACCTCTCCCTATTAAATAACATACATATACCAAAAATATCTCTTTATTGAACTTTCAACATTTCTTAGTGTTTGAGCATAAATACTATGGTATGTAATAAAAAATTAAAATTAGCCCTGGCTAGTATGGCTCAGTGGATTGAATGCTGGCCCAAGAACCGAAAGGTTGCTGGTTCAATTCCTCATCAGGGCACATGCCTGGGTTGTGGGTCAGGTCTCCAGTTGCGGGCATGTGAAAGGCAACCAATCTGTGTATCTCTTGCACATTGATGTTTCTCTCCCTCTCTTTCTTCCTCCCACCCCCTCTCTCTAAAAATAAATAAATAAAACCTTAAAAAATTAAAACACACTCTTAGGTTGTAATCATACTTTAATGTTGTCAGAACATTTTTATACAATTTCATTTGATTGTATGATTTACAAATTGAAGAAGTAAACAGAAAAGGTATTATCATGATCACAATTCCCAATTTACATGTGAGAGAAGTTAGCTTCAGAAAGCCCAAGTCACGATGTTACAATAGTTAACAAGTGGTGGAAGTGAAAACCTGGTCTTCCAATTCACTGTCTTGTGCTTTTCCCATTATATCAAACTATCCCTCAGACTCAGTCAAGAAACCACACAATTCCAGCCCATAATATCTTCCTTGGATCTTCTATAGTGTATGTGTATTAATTTCTTGTGCTATAGCATATGCCACTCTGGTTTGTAACTCTTTTTTGTGTGCACAGATTTTTTCCTCAATAGTTAGTAAGCTACTGGAGGCAAGATCAAGTCTTTGTTTCTTTCAGTACTCTTTAGTACCTAGCATAGTACACTGACCTTGACTGATGGAGAGAGGGAGGGAGGGAGGGGAGGGAGGGAGGGAGGGAGGGAGCATATGAAAAGATTAGTATCTGCACAAATTAGTTATCAACCCCAAAGAAAACAGCAACTATCCTTTAGGAGTGTTATTTGCCAATAGAAAGCACAGTTATGTATGGAGATGGGAACTATGTAAAAGTTGGGAATATACATATGAAAGTAATGAGCATGGTTTATTGAAGCTTGCACACTGGTAAAGCAGAAGGTAGCACCAATAAATAGCAGCAGCAGTCAGAGAAGAAGGTAATTCCCTGCAGAATAAAGGAGTTAGGTACATAGATACATAGATATATCACTGGAAGGGAAAAAAAATTTTAAACAGTAATGCTTTTGTTATTACAATAGATAAATAATTCAGCTATAATTGAAGCAATCACCTAATAAATTTAGTACATATAATTCTGAACACCTGAGTAAAATATATTTCTAGGAATAAAATTATACTGAAAACATCACATTCAAAGACAATTTACACATCGGCAATTACTTAGCACTATGATAGGCACTGGACATGACACAAAAAGGTAAGATATTGTTCCTGTGGAAACAAAGTACAAACATGCAAAAATACAAAAATGTAATAATCCATTCCAGCTATACAGGGAAAAAACTTATAACCTGACTATTCCCTAGGTTATCTTTCCTGTAAATTGTAATGAAATGTGTAATTTTTTCCTTCAAACCATTTTCATTCATTTGGGGGTCTATTATCACTTCACTGGAGTTTTCCCTTAAAATCAGTATAAAGAGGATGGAAGGGAGAGAAGAATTAGAAAGATCTACTGCATGTTAATAGTTCCCAGATATCCAAATTAGTTTATTTCTCAATTAGAACAAAGTCTGCATGCAGCCTTAATTATTAAGAGCATATCAGTTATTTTTAGCCAACTGCTGCAGCAGCATTATGCAAAATAAATATAGCTTTCTATTTTAGAGCTGATTCTGAGTCAGCAGGAGGTAGGACAAGAAAAGAAGATAACTATAATTTTATGCAAATTTATAAAGCCCACATTCATATTGCTGGGTATTCCAGAAAGCTGACTTGAAGAGTGGAAGAAATCTAGAATGAGTATATTAATGGAATAATGCTATTAATAAACAGTGTAACCTACAGTGTTTGGCCTCACATTACTGTAAAACACCTGATCAATACAAATAATTATAATTCATTCCTCAACTGAGTGCCCAGACATTTTAATACGCTATCTCTAATCTTTTTACCTATCCCATAAGGTGGAATCATTTCTATTGTACGGCTATAAAACTAGTATTCAGAGAGATACATAGGAGTAACTTCATTGTTGCATCTTGTTAAAAATTTCCACCTATGAATCCAACTTGCAGCTTTGAAATTATATTTAGTTCTATGCAATATAGGGAAATCAGTTATGAAGCTAGTTCTGTTCTTCTAACGCATTAACTTGTTTTTCTATCCTCATTAAGACTCTTTCTTGACTTCTTTTCAATGAGTGGATTGTTTAAATAACATCTTAAGATCCTTTATTCACTCAGTCACTCATTCGGTAACACTTAGGCTTGAGTTGTTAAAAATTACACTCACATGTGCATGGGTGTGCATGCATAAAAAGTGTGTAAAGCAATACACACAACATTAGGTTTAATGGTGATTATACCTGAGTATTGCAGGTGTGATAGATGGTACTCACTTTTTACTTTACATAAATCTGTACTGTTTTATATTTTGCCAAAATAAAACAGTAACATTCAGCTTTTGTAATAATTTTTAAAAACTCAGTTCTCAGTAGAAGCCACTACTATGCCAGATACTGCAGTAAGTTCTAAAAATACAAGAATGACTAAGGCATGATCCATCTGTTTAAATCTGCCTGGAAGAGTAAGGGATGGTTTCACAGAGTAGGTGACATTTGAACTGTTTTTGCAAGTGAGGAAGGATGGAGGTGTTTCTCAGAAAAAGGAAACAGTAGGTGCAAGTCATAAATATACATAACAGCATGGTATACTTTAAAAAATATTATATATGATGAAAAGTGGTTATATGAGACAAATCCAAACAGGTTGAGTGGTATTAGTTTGTGAAGGGCTATGTGTAACATGCCAAGGAGCTAGAAGAATTATAGACAAATAACTTTTTAGGTAGTTTAAACTTGTACCAAATTTCTTTGGTAGGAGGAGCACAGAGAGTGATGGGAGGGAGGAGACCGCTAAGAAGATGAGTTAGGAGGCTTCTGCTATTACATAGGGAAGACAGGTTGAAATTCTGAACTTATACAGGTTCACACTCTAAAAGCATTTCTAAGCACAATCAGCAGAATTTCATTGACCAGTAAAGCATATGGAACCCAAGAATGACTCTGAGGATTTCTAGTATGGTAGACTGTTCTAAACCAAGTTCTCTGCCGAACAAATATCCCTAAACAAATGCTTTCCTTACATCACTTTGCTGGTTAAAAATTTACACTTAGTAGAGCCTATCAGGGTTTCACATCCAGTAGATCTGCCTTCTCCACCTAATCTTTTCTCTCATTAAATTGCACATGGACCCACCAAGGTGGTTTGCACTTATTTCTACTTCATTATCTTTGTGTGGTTTCTCTATTTTAATTAATGTCTTCCCATGTACATATGCCACTTAAGATCCCAACTATCTTTCAATGCCTAGTTCATTCATTTATTTATTCGATACATACTGGGGTTCGTATGTGCCAAATACTGTGCTAGGTCCCAGAAAGTAAAAAATGGGAAACACAAAGGATCTCATGATTCATGATACTGATAATACAGCAGAGAAGGAGCAATTATAAAGACACACACTGGGGGTAGAGTGACATCAGCATTATGCCAGAATAAGAAATCTACTGTTCACTGGCCCCCCAAAAGGAAACATTTTGGCATCCATCCTCAGACATAAATGCGTCTGTGGGAGCAGTGGGGTCTAGCACCACATTCCAAGGGACCTGGGAGGAGTCTTGCCTACTTGTGCATCAGGGAATAGTCATACAGATTTTGACAGTGGCTGTGGATCCTGCAGTGGCCCAAAACCCAGCTATAGCCCTTCTTGTCCACAGTCCAGGAACCCCTGCAAAACATTTTCATCTTAGACAATAATTTACAGATCGAAGAGCAATTGTGGAAGTTCAGCTTTCCAGCAGAGAACTTCCAGGACAATGCTGAAGCAAAATGTAAGTTTGGACACGCCGGAGGTCAGATAAACGGTTTGACTCTATGTGCATCACCCATCTACCAAGATGGAACAGCTTAGGGCCAAGAGAGATTTTCTGAGCCTGTGATTTCTCCAATGAGTTAAAGTGAGAGCATGTGACTAGCACCCAGCTTCCCAGCAGTGTGGAACACTGCAAAAGAGCTCATTTCTCTCTCAGTCCATCCAGAACACTGAATAATGAGCTTTAGGACTACAGAGTGGCAAGAAGCTGAGAGAGTGCCAGATAGAATTCTCTAAGGGCACTAAAGGGATTGGGATCATATTGTGTTGTGGACTCCATCAAGAAGCCTGCCCATGAGCTGCTGAGGATGCCTCACTCACAGACCCCCTTAACTGGCCCGGCGCACCCCCCCCCACACACACACACACCATGTCCCACTTGCTGTGCACACTTCTGACAACAGCGCTGAGAGCAGGACTTGGCACACAACCAGCGGGTACACACAGAAAGCCAGCCAGGCTGAAGGCCAGAGAGAGTACATAGACAAGCTTTAGTACCATTTTTGGGAAAAAATAAAGGTAAATTGTCAACACTCAACTTGGTGTTACAGGAGAGAAGACAAACAAGCTTAAGAATTCTGCCACAAGAGGGAGCAAGAAGCATGGAGCGGGTTTATCCACAGAAGGTCTAAGAAAGCCTCAGATTCCCTAGCAGAGCTGATGGACAGAAGTTACTGGTATTTCTCTCCTACAGGCAGTTAGTAAAGACTAGAAGTTAGTAAAGAATGTGAAGATGGCAATGCAAAACTTGAAGAAACGTGAAAAATCAAGGAAATAAGATGCCACCGAGGAACACATTCTTCTTGGAACCAATCCCCAAAACACAGAGATTTGAAATTTACCTGATGAAAATTTCAAAATAGCTGTTTTAAGGGAACTCAATGTGCTGCAAGAAAAAAAGACAATTCAATAAAATCAGAAAAACAGTACATTTTAAAAATAAACAGTTTAACAAAGAAATGCAAAGTGTCAAGAAGACTAACACAGAAATTCTGGAACTGAAGAATTCAACAAATGAAATACAAAATGCAATAGAGAGCATTAACTGCACAATGGAACAAGGGGAAAAAGAGAAGCTATGAGTCAGAAGACAAGAACTTTGATATTATCCAGTCACGGGAGAAAAAAAGCAAGAAAAATGGAGTGAAGACAGCCTGCATGATCTATGGGTTACCACAAAAAGAAACAATTTGCAAATTACTAAAGTTCCAGAAGGAGAAGAAGGGGGGGGGGGCAGAAAACATATTTAAATACATAATTACTGAGAATTTTTTAAATCTTGGGAGAGATTTGTATATCCTAGTTTATCAAGCTCACAGGTCCCCAACTCAAAAAGATTGTCTCCCAGATGCATTATAACAACATGTCAAATATCAAAGCCAATGACAGAATTTTAAAAACAGAAAAAGAAGATTGTGACTCCAAGGGAGCCCCAATACAGCTATCAGCAGATTTCTTGGCCGAAATCTTACATGCCAGAGAGGATGAAGTCATACAGTCAAAGGGCGAAAAGGAAAAAAACTGTCAACCAAGATTACTCTACTGGGAAAAGCTGTCCTTCCGAAATGAAAGAGAAATAAACTTTCCCAAACAAACAAAAGGTGATGGAGTTCATCACTAATAGATCTGCCTTATGGAAAAGATGAAATGAGTTCTTCAAGATGAAACGATACTATGTTTATTAGTACATGAAAATATCCAATACACTGGTAAAGGTAAATTTACAAATTCAGAATACCCTAAAACTGTAAGACACATGGCATATGTTAATCACTTAAGTCCCATGTAAAGGTTGGAGGACAAGATTACTACAAGCTATAAAAACAATTGTTTGTTAATATACAATATAAAAAGTGGTAAATAGTAGTATCAAAACATAAAAGGCAGGGGACAAAAGGGTAGAGTTTTTGTACGCAAAGTTAAGTTGTTATTAGCATCAAATAAACATATATATATATATATATATATATATATAGTGTTTCATATAAGCCTTAAGGTAACCACAAGCAAAAGCTTATAATATACTCACAGAAGATAAAAAGAAGGGGATCAAAGCATACCACTATGCAAAATCATCCGTTCATAAAGGAAGGAAGCAAGAGAGAAAGAAAGGAATAAGGAAACTAAAAAACAGCAAAAAAATGACATAAGTCAGTCCCTGCCTATCAATAAGCACTCTAAATGTAAGTGGATTGCATTCTCCAATTAAGACATGGAGTAGCTAGATGAATTTTTTAAATATATTTTATTGATTATGCTATTACAGTTGTCCCATTTTTTTCTTCCCCTTTATTCCCCTCTGCCCTGCACCACCCCTCCCACCAGCCACCCTATTTCATGTCCGTGGGTTGTACATATACATTCTTTGGCTTCTCCATTTCCCATACTATTCTTAATCTCCCCCTATTTTGTACCTACCATTTATGCTTCTTATTCCCTGTACCTTTCTCCCCCTCTTCCAAGGGGTCCAAGAGAGAACAATCCTGCTTGCTCGCCTCTTGGTTGGCTTTCAGTCACTTTCTCTGCTACCCACAAGCAAATCGGGCCTTTTTGGTGCTGATTCTCTGGTGGGTGGGTTTGTGTATGTTCTAGGACTCTGTGGTTCTCGCCAGTGAGCTCACATGTGAGACTGGATGTTTCTCCCACTGCCTCAACCCCCACAGGTTTTTACAGCCAGAGGTTTTGAGGCTTTCCTTCCCTATGCTGAAACCCTGGGTTGAGCCATCTGTCTCGCTCCCTAGTTGTTTCTCCTGGTTTATCCGCACGCAAATGTGGGATCACCTGGCCTGCCAGCTGCTGCCTCTCCCACCTGCCTTGCCTCAAGTCCTCTCTGTCCTGGCTGCCCATCTCCACCCCTCCTACCAGTCCAGGTGAATGTTTCGTCTTCAACTCCTTAGTTGTGAGACTTCCAGACAGTTCAATTTTCTGGCAGTTCTGGTTATTTTTTTGTTTTTAAATTTGTTGTTTCCTTCCTTTGGTTATGCAAGGAGGCAAAGTCTATCTACCTATGCCTCCATCTTGTCCAGGAGTTTGACTTCTTTTTTAAAGAGCCTTCTGATGCTGACTACAAGAGACTCACTTCAGCCTTAAGTATATACATAGGTTCAAAGTGAAGGGATCAGAAAGGATATTCCATGCAAGTGAAAACCAAGAGAGCAGGGGTAGCTAGCTATACTTAATACCAGAGAGAGTAGGCTTTAATTCAAAAACTGCAACAAGAGACAAAGAAGGGCATTACATAATGATATAATGATAAAGGAGTCAACTCTTCAGGAATATATAATAATCTTACATATATATGCAACCAACATTGGAGTATCTAAATATATTAAGCAAATACTAACAATTCTGAAGGGAGAAAGACAGTACAATAATGGCAGGGAACTTCAAAACACCACTTTCAACATAATAGGTAGATCTTCCAGATAGAAAATCCACAGGGTGATGCTGGATTTGAACATATTTTATGACCAACAGACCTAACAGACATATATAAAACATTTCACCCATAGCACAAGAATACATACTTTTTAAAAACGATTGTATTTCTTTTTAGAGGGGAAGGGAGGGAGAGAGGGAAACATCAATGTGTGATTGCTTCTCTTATGCCCCATCCTGGGGACCTAACCTGCAACCCAGGCACGTGCCCTGACTGAGAATAGAACCAGAGACCCTTTTGGTTTGCAGGCCAGCAATCAATCCATTGAGCCACACCAGCCAGGGCAGAATACCCAATCTTTTTAAAAGCACTTAGAACATTGTCCAGGATAGACCATGATAGGTCACAAAACAAATCTTAGCAGTTTAGGGAAAATGAAATTTTACCAAGTATCTTTTCAGACCACAATAACATGAAACTAGAGTTCAATAGAAAGAAAGCTAGAAAATTCACAAAGATTTATAAATAAACAACACACTGCTGAAAAACCAAGGGTCAAAATAAAACAAAAGGACTATTTTAAAATATCTTAAAGTCATCAAAAATGGAACCAGTTCTAAAAGGGAAGTTTATAGTGATAAACACATATACTAAGACAATAGCAAGACTCCAAATAAACAACCTAACTTTACACCTAAAGGAACCACAAAAAGAGGAACAAACTAAACCCAAAGTTAATAGAAGGAAGTAAATAACAAAGATCAGACCAGAAGCCCTGACCACTGTGGCTCAGTTGGTTGGGCATCATCCCACAAAGCAATAAAAGTTGCCAGCTTGAGTCGCAGTCAGGGCACATGCCTTGGTTACCGGTTTGGTTCCTGGCTGGGGCGTGTGCAAGAGGCAACCAATTGATGTTTCTCTCTCACATCGAGGTTTCCCAACCTCTCTGTCTCCCTCCCTTTCTCCTCTCTCTAAAAATAAATAAAGTCTTGGGGAAAAAAAAGGTCAGACTATAAATAGATGAAATACAGCCCTGAAAATTTTGTTTTAAAAATCAATGAAACTGAGCCCTGGCTGGCGTAGCTCAGTGGATTGAGCGCATGCTGCGAACCAGGCATCGCAGGTTCGATTCCCAGTCAGGGCACATGCCTAGGTTGCAGGCCATGTCCCCCAGCAACCGCACACTGATGTTTCTCTCTCTCTCTCTCTCCCTCCCTTCCCTCTCTAAAAATAAATAAATAAAATCTTTTTAAAAAAAAGAAAGAAAAAGAAATAAAGGAAAAAAAAATCAATGAAACTAAGAGATGATTTTTAAAAAGAAATTCAAAACTGAAAAACTTTTAGCTACACTAAGAAAAAAGAAGACACAAATAAATAGAATCAGATATGGAGAAGGAGCTATAACCAAAACCACAGAAATGCAAAGGATCACAAGACTACTGTGAACAATTACACACCAATAAATTGGATAACCTAGAAGAAATGGATGATCTAGAAACATAGAGCCGGAAGAAATAGAAAATTAAATATAACCAATAGTAAAAAGACTGAATCAGTAATCAAAATCCCCCTACCAAAGAAAAGCTCAGGACCAGATGGTTTCCCTGGTGAATGCTCCCAAGCATTTAAAGAATTAATAACAATCCTTCTTAAACTTCCAAAAACAAACAAACAAAAACCGAAGAACATGGAACACTGTAAAACTCATTTTATGAAACCAACATTACCCTGATACCAAAGCCAAATAAGGAAACTGCAAAAGAAAACTACAGGACAATATCCCTGATAAATATAAATGCAAAAATCCTGAACAAAATATTAGCAAACTGAATTTGACAGTACATTTTACAGATCACACACCATGATCAAGTGAGATTTATCCCTGGGATGCAAGGATGGTTCAAATACACAAGTCAGTAATTGTGATAAGCCACACTAATAGAATGAAAGATAAAACTCATGTGATCATCTCAACTGATGCAGAAAAAACATTTGAAAAAAATACATCTTTTTAGGATAAAAATCTATTGGCAAATTGAATATAGAAGGGACATTCCTTAACATAATAAAGGCCATACATGACAAACCTTCAGCTAACATCAAACTCAACAGTAAAAGTTTGAAAGCTTTTCCTTTTAGATCAAGAATAAGACACTCCTACTCAACACAGTAGTCCTAGTCAAATCAATCAGGCATGAAAAAGAAATAAAAGGAAAAAAATGGAAAGGAAAATGTAAAATATTCTTAGTTTACAGATGATATATGATCTTATACATAAAAAATCCTAAGGACTCCACCAAAACACTAGTAGACTACTCAACAAATTCAGTAAAGTTGCAGGATATAAAATCAACATACAGAAATCAGCTGCATTTCTATACACTAATAACAAAATATCTGAAAAAGAAACAAAACAATCCCATTCACAACAGCATCTAAAACCACACAGGGGTAGGCAAAAATAGGTTTACAATTCTGAGTACATGAAACACAGAGCTTATTCTTGTATTCTTATTTATTAACTATTGTACTATCTTCCAAGCAAACAACTACTTCTGCCCACCCCTGTCAAACACTTACGAATAAGTTTAACCAACGTTGTGAAAGGTCTGTAAACTAAAATCTGTAAGACTCTGAAGAAATTGGAGAAGACACAAATAAATGGAAAGCTGTCCTGTGTTCATGGATCAGAAGAGTATCGTTAAAATGTTCATACTACCCATAGTCATCTATACATTGAGAGTAATCTCTTTCAAAATTCCAATGTCATTTTTCACAGTAATAGGGAAAAAAGTTTGTATGGAACAACAGAAGACCCTTAATAGTCAAAGCAACCCTGAAAAAGAACAAAGCTAGATGCATCCTACTACCTAATTTCAAACTATACTGCAAAGCTGTATAAATCAACAGTATGGTGCTAGCATAACAATGGAGATAGACCAATGGAAAAAATCAAGAGCCTATACATGAATCTTCACATATATGATCAACTAAAATTTGACAAAGGAGCCAAGAGTGCTCTGTGGGAACAGTATCTTCAATAAATGGTACTTGGAAAACTGGATAATCATATGCAGAGGAATAAAATTGGACCCTATCTTATACCACTCACAATAATTAACTCCAAATGGATTAAAGGCTTGAAAGCAAGACTTGAAACTGTAAACTCCTGGAGAAAGCTAGAGAAAAACCTCCTTGACATTGTTCATGCGGACAGGTTGGTCAAAAGGTACAAACTTCCAGTCATATGATGAGTAAGTTCTGGGGATCTAATTATAACATGGTGTACACAGTTAACAATACCATATTATAAACTTTAAATTGCTGAAAGTAGATCTTAAATATTCTCACGACAAAAAAGAAATGGTAATTAAGTGAGGTAATGAAAGTGTTAACTAACACTACAGTGTGAATCAAATCAATGCCTTGTTCACCTAATTACACAATGTTGTATATAGCTTGTATCTCATTACAGCTGGGGAAAAGATGTATAGTGAGTGTTACGGCAGTACCAATGAGGAATACTTATTTCCTCAATAGGTAAGGAAAAACAAACAGGAAATTAGATTTTTTAATGGACTGGAGAAGAGTGCATTTTAGGCAGAATGAACAGTTTGACCAAAGTCTGAGAATGAGAAGCACAGGGCTCTGTGCTGGAAGCGGAAGAGGCTGGGAGCCAACAGGAACTGCAGGAAGTTTGGTGAGGGGCAGGGAGTGGTAGGTGAGTCTGGAGATGCAACCCAGGTCAAATCAGCAGAGTTGTAAGTAACTAGTACTTTACTCTGCTGGTTGATGATCTACACAAAAGGAACAAGCTGGAGAACCCACAGGACCCTGATATATAAATCTGATTTTGGTTTCTAAAATAGAAGTGTAGGATCCAAAGGCATTAGCATCTCCCTTCTTTCTTTCCTACACCCCTCTGCAAAACCACTGCTGAGGCTCTGGGAGCTATCAAAAAAATTGTAGCTGATAACTCACAAGATCAGATTTGAGTTTGATGCAGTACTCTGACATTTCATGGATGATGAATTCCAGGGCAGCCTGATGGTAGAGAAGACATGAGGTTGTAGTAGCAATGCGTTCAAAGAATGAAGAGGTAAGGATTTCTGTTTTCAGACACATGGTCCTACTGAGAATCAAAACTGGAAGAAATATAAAAATTGTAACGGAAAAGGAATGAGATTGCTTCAGAAGCCATGTGACTCTGAGGTAATCTCTGAGTACTTACGCTTATTTATCTCCTGGGGTACAGGCTAGAGGCTGAAAATTTTGACTTAGCACGGGCAGTAGGCCATTGCTGTGGTTACACAGTACTGGAGTGACAAAACTGGAGACTATGGACTTTCAATACACAACTAGTTTTCTCCTCAAGATTTGTGCCAGAGACTTAAGCTTTGTTGGTCATGAAGATAAACAACAAAACTTTGCAAACATACTATAATTTCCTGATGTCTCACAGTGTTGAGAAGACAAAGTCCTGTTTATTAAACATTTAAAAAAAAAGATTATATTTATTTATATTTTAGAGAGAGGGAAAAGGAGGAAGAAAGTGGGGGAGAAAGAGGGAGAGAAACATCGATGTGCAAGAGAAATGCCCATCAGGTGCCTCTTGCAAGCCCCCAACCAGGGGCCTGGCCGCAATCCAGGCATGTGCCCTGATAGTGATCAAACCTGTGACCTTTCAGTTTGCAGAACAATGCCCAATCCGCTAAGCCACACCAGTCAGAGCAAGGAAAATTTCTAAATGAGCAAGCTGGTCACTGTGCCAGGAAGACATCACCATTTCATGTGTGGGTAGACTGTGTGTGTGTGCCCATTTTTGACCTCAACATCTTTAAAGCAAAAATAAATTAATAAATAGACCATTTCACAATCATGAAGGAGAAACGTAAACGTATCTTCCTTTAATGACTGTGAGAATACTGTGAACACAATAAACTAGATCTGACACATATATAAACACTATACTTAATAAGATTTATATTCAAGTACAAATGAAACATCAAAATTTACTACATGCTAGGCCATAAAGAAGGCTTCAACAAATTTCAAACAACTGAAGTATAATTCAGATTATGTTTTTTGGCCATAGAGAAATTAAGCTAGAAATCAATAGCAAAAATGTAATTTAAAAAATCCGGGTGGGTGGGCTTGATTGGGAGTAAAGGGGAGAAAACTGTACTTGAACAATCATTTAAATAAAATGGAAAAAAAAAACTGAAAAAAATCCAATTGTCTAGGAATTAAACAATACATTTCTATTACTCAAAGGTAAATAGAAAAATCAAAACAGGGATTAGAAAATATTTTTAACTGAATAATAATGAGGTTTTACCTCAAAACTTGTAGGATACCACTGAAGTGATGCTGCGAAAAATATGTAGTCTAAAACCATAGGCTAAAATGATCTCTTTAATCTCAAGATGCTAAAAAATAAATTAAGCACTCAAAACTAAAGAAAATTGTGTATAGAAGTCAATGAATTGGAAAACAAATATGCAGTAGAAAAACCTAAAACTCAAATGTTGATCCTTTGAAAGATTAATAAAATTTAGTCCCTTAATAAAAAACAAGAGGTATGACTATATATGAGGATATCGACTCTATCCACCTAATACACAAATTCCTTGAAAAACAATTCAAAATCGAGAGTAACAAATAAATAAATATGTCTAATTCTCTCTATATTAAAGAGATAGAATTTATTATTAAAATCTTCCCACAAAGAAAACTCTAGGCACGATGGCTTCAGGATATTTTTCAAAAAATTGGGAAAACAAATATTACACAAATTCTTGAAGAGAATAAAGTGGAAATATTGTCCAACTTTTTATAAGGCGAGCTTATGCTGAGCAATCAAATTTGACAGAGATATTCAAGAAAGAAAATTATTGACTGACTTCTCTCGTGAACAGATGCAAAAATTCTCAACAAAATACTAGCAAATAGAACTAAGAGCTGTCCAGAAATGTAAGGATAATTTAACATTTGAACATTAGTTAATACAATTTATACTACATTTAATAATGGAAAAAGTATAGAAATCACAATGTCAATATATGTAGAAAAAGCACTGAATAAAATTCAAAATGTAACTCAACAACAATAAAAACACTCAATAACCTAAAAATAGAAGGGAACTTAGTAATATGAAGCAAAGATCATATTTGAAATCATGAAATCATAAAATCATACTAAAATAATGAAAGTTTTCCCTCATAAAACAAGAGCGGATGTCAGTGATCACTTTGTTTTCAACAACACAGGAGGTCATAGCTAATGGAAGAAAAAGAAATGAGGTATATTGATAGAAAATTAAGGTATTATCAGTATTTTGCCAGGTAACATAAATGCAGAAAACTTTAAAATTCTACAAATGTTTAAAAAGAGAATTTAGCAAGGTTGTAGGATATAAGGTGAATACTATATACATTGTTTTTCAGTATAGTAAGAACATACAACTAGAAAATGAGATGAAAATAACTTTTATAATAGGTTTAAAAAATTAGATTCTTAATAAATCCAGTGGAAAATGAGCGAGACCTCTCAACACAGAAAACTACAAAATAATCAGAAATTAAAAGACAACTTCAGTACAGTAAAATGTGGTGATGGTCTCAAATTCTTTTCCATAGAAGAGTGGAGATCCATGTCACTTTCCCTTGCACTTGAGAAGACTTGTGACTGCATCAACGACACAGGAAGTGCCACTGTGTTACCTCAAAGGCTAGATCCTGAAAGGCCATGCAGCTTTCTCCTCGTTGGCTCTCTAGATGCTCCTTCTTGGAGCTGCCACGCTGTGAGAAGCTCAAGCCCACACGGAAAGGCTTTTACTAAGTGCTCCACTAGATACCTGTCTAGGTGCCAACACTGGCATGAGGAAGCTTCCAAACGATTTCAGCTGCCAGCCATTTAAATCACCCCCAGCAGAGGCCCTCAGTTTCATGGAATGGACAAGCCATCCTTATTGCACCCTAATCCTAACCCTTGACCCAACAGAATCCATGAACATAGGAGTGTTCTTTTACCCCTCTTAGTTAAAGGTGGTTTACGATTCAGCAACATACAACCAGAACAAAACATGTCAACTTTATCAAAATTGCTCTAAAGATTTAAGACAGTCCCCAATCGAAATAGCAGAAGTGGAAAAGCTGATACCTAAAATACATTTGGAGTCCCAAGAGATGTAAATAACTAAAACAATATTGTAAAAGAAGAACAAAGTTGGAAGACCAACACGTTCCAATTTCATTAGTTCAAAGCTACAGTAATCAAAATAGTCTGGCCTAGACTAAGGTGTAGAGATCAACAGAAAATTAAGAGTCCAGAAATCAACCTCCATGGTTACTTGATTTCGACAGGGGTATCAAGACCATTCAAAGGGAAAGATTAATCTTTTCAACAAATGGTGCAGACTCATTTCAATAAGGCCTTGCTTAGCTGGCTGGCCCTCAGCTGGCATCAAGGAGCTTGGCTTTTCCAATGTTCACTATGTGATATTTTTCATGTCTGCTGTGCTGACTAGGCTTTTTAAATAATGTGATTTGTGACGAACACCTGCTTTTCTTCTGGGAGACTAGAATTTTGAAGGGCAATAGGTACCTACGTGATTTGGCCCCCAATAAAAATCCTGCCCTTTGCATTTCCAACAGACTTTCCTAGACAAACACTGTGCCCATGTTACTGCACGTCACTGCTGGAGGGGAGTGCACTCTGTGTGGCCTCTCCACAAAGCACACAAGGGGCCGGCACATGGATTCCCACAGTCTCTGCCTCACCCCTCTTCCCATCACTGACCCACCCAGCTTTGTATCTTTGGCATGTGACTGTAAATCATAGCTGTGAGTATGACCACATGCTTAGTCTTGTGAATTCTTCTACAGACACACTGAACGCATGGGTGGTTGCGGGACTGCCAAAACAAGTGTATCAGAAGTGATGACACAACTGGTGTTATCTGTTCCCATATGTATATTTACATTTATATATATTGAGTTAGCAATAAAATATATATACACAACTTACAGTGACCTTTTGCACAGAGATCTTAACACAATCAGTAAATTATTTGGGGAAAGCATAGCTCAGAACTTGTACCAGTTTAATAAAAGCAAGTTCCTCCTGAAGAAAGGCACATACCTCCCTATACAACAGTAGAACCTAACAAGAGTGTTGAAATAAATTTTTAAAGAAATGTAACTAAATGTGTCTTATTACACACAAATGCCCCCATATGCTAGTCCTTTTAGGTGAATATTCCCTCTTCCTATTAGTTCAGTTCATTTCTAATTTCAACCCACATTCCCAGTATAACAGGACAACTATAGCAGAAATGTCCAGGTGACATATTACAGATAACTGATAATAGCATTATTAGGTTGTCAACAAGACTGACACATTACAACTTATTTCTACAACTGAAACCATCAGCTGTCCATGACTGTTCAATTACCACCACTATGGAAAAAATTCCTGATGAAAGCTTATCAATTACACAGTTTAATAAGAGTTTGCAGCTATCCCTCAGTCGCCCCCCAAAATGGTAGAAATAACTGTGCACAGGATTTTTCACAAGTGAAATTAGATGAATCTCTACCTGTCACCTTATCTGTACCATGCAGCTGTCCTAACAGTAAAAAAGATACACTATAAAAAATGAGAACCTCCACAAATAATCTGCATTACATTTTAGGGATTTAAAGTTACAATTAAACTTCTTTGAAGAAAAAATAATAATTTAAGGTTTGTTTATTTATTTATTTATTTATAGAGAGAGGGAAAGGGAGGGAGAAAGAAAGGGAGGGAAACATTGATGTGTGGTTGCCTCTCACGTGGCCCCCACTGGGGACCTGGCCTGCAACCCAGGCATGTGCCCTGACTGGGAATCAATCCAGTGATCCTTTGGTTCGCAGCCCATGCTCAATTAAAGAAAAAAAATTTGAAAGTTCTGGTTTACAGTTAAGAGTGATAGAACTGAACTCTAAAAATTCCTATTTGTTGTTTTAGTAACAACCATTTAAAAGTTGTACATAAAAGTTGTAAATCAACTTTTTAAAAAAGAAGTACGGTTATCTTAACAGACCAACTTCCACAATGTGAATACACTGAAGCTCTGTTTATATGGCCATGGCTAAAGCATTAATCACATTTTCCATGGCTGGTCCTAATAAGAATGAGTAACAACTCTGGTGATTCTACTGCAGAATTAAATTTTAAATCATTCACTGGACTGGACTTTGAGTTCACATCAAATTGACTACCAATAAATGAACATGGTATCAGTAGCCTCATGACCAAGAATTTGCCCAGTGTTCCCATTTTAAAATGGTGTCAGGTAAGTACTAGATTTATTTAGGTGATCACTTCGTAAGTTATATAAATGTCTAATCACTGGGTTGTACACCTGAAAATAATATAGTATTGTATGTTGACTGTACTTACAAAAATTTAAGAAATTATTAAAAACATAAAAAATACAGAACTATGAGAGAATAGGATCCTGATGTTTCTGTGAAATATCAATGATCGAATTGTGTGCAAAGATAAGCAGATCATTGTAATAAAATAAGAGTAATGAAAAACTGTTCATTATTGTTTCTATCAAAAAGTCACTCTTTTAAATAGTAACACTTAGGACTGCCCTTGTGTGCCATGTTGGTGTTTCCCACTTAATATCTCTTGATCCTTTGAAATTGGTAAATAGTGATTTACAAAAAAATTTTCTGAATTTTTCCTACCAGAGTTCATGGAAGGGTGGGGGGTGGGAGATGGGGAAAATAAAGCAAAAATCAATAATATATGATTTACATATGCATGTGTAAAACCTAGGTCAGGAATCCTGTGCTTTTGAGATAGCTGGGGCACGAGGGTGAGGTTGCCCTTATAACCTGTATTACTGATTGGTTGTACGTGACAATTACAAGAATCCAATTTTAACATAGTTTTCAACTCCATCTTGAAGCATCCATAGCTTCGGTAGAATCCTAAATCTCCAAAAGACTAACCATTTCCCTCGCTCCAAGGAGGTCCTTAAGTTAACGGTTAAACAATGGAGGAAAGCCCCTGGCTTGAGATATGCAGTTATAAAAGTTAACTAATGTGCTCTTTGTTCGAATTAAGCAAAAACATAGCCAAATGGCAATTTAACTGATCATTATGCCACCAATGAGCTCTGAAGATCTGAGGTAAATAAGAACTTGTGCTTACTCCTCAAGAGACTGGCTGCACAATTCAGATGTAAGCAAAGGCAAACAAGAGTTAGGCAAGTTTCAAAAACTTTAATAAAGAAAAAAGGACACTTCCAAAAATAAATGCCACACAAATGAAAGTTTATAAAAAAGTGAAAGATATTCATGAACCAAAACCCTTCACTATCAAAATATACTAAATACTAAAACCTAATGTTGAGTGTTCAGATTCTGGGAGAATGTAGCTTATAATAATATAGCTAGTAAAGTATTTTTCATGATATGGCTGTTTGAAGACATCACTTAATATAATTACTTTTTAAACCTATATTTTCATAAACATCCATTTCACAATTCATGTAATTATTTTACATTCATTTATAAAAACACATTTTCTAACAATTGGTTATTCTGCAATTTAATGATAATGAACCATGATAAAATACTTGAGCGATCTAGAGGCGTTGCTAATGACGACACCCATCACGGACTCTTGCACACCTCTACAACTATCGCGACGACCAGAAGAACTACGGCTCTTCCTGAAAATGACACTCGCTCAGGTCTGGTAAGCATGCTAATAATCAGAGATGTATTTTTTCCAAAGTTAAACAGTAGAATTTTCAAGCTTTCTTTAAAATCTGCAAAGATAACCTGCTTATTTAAACTACTTTTAACTGGCAATATATAAAAACAGGAAGCATCATTTTAGAATTTTCTCTATAACTTCTATAGTAAAAAAAAAAGAATTTTCTTTTTCAAACTGTGATGGCATTAAAATTCCATTTTAGAAATTCTAAATTTTAAAATGTGAAGAAATACAATGTCAGCTACATCTAGACTGCTATTTTAATGAATCAACCTAATTATTCTTCAAGTCTATAAAGATTTCTTCAGTGTGGGTGACACTACCTCACACACACATATTTTAGTACTTCAGTAAATAATCCATTTTAGATATGATCCAAACCCCCCCAAATTCTAAATTTTCTTCTATAACAAGGGACCAGTGTATATCATCCTTTAGACAATGAGTAAACAGACACAAACCTAAAGCAATAAAATTTATATAATTGTGATTAATTAGCCAATCAACAGACCTTAACCTCACAATTTAGAATTAATTTGCATGCAAAATTTTACATAGAATTACGATCCTTACTTATATTTTTAATCTTTTTAAGTAATCAAGACAAATAGTAGAAAAAGCATTTTATTTATATGGAAAAGCTACATTAAGATCTGTAAAAGGTGTCATGGTAATATGGCCTATACAGAAAAAAATTCAAACGTGAATAGCAACAAATAAAAGTTACATATCTTCCTACTTAGCAGTGCAATTAATTCACATTGCAATAAAGTTAAGTCAAGTATAACAAAATCAAAACAAGTGTTTCTCCATAATCAGTATAATGAGAATTACAGTGTAAAGATCATTCAGGTTTAAGAAATCTGCAACTGATCTATAGAATACCCGAAGACAAGGGAGACAGACAGTTAATTCATTTAATTATCAGCTGTTGGGCTTTTTCAATACTGTTCACAGGAAAAAAAGTAATGACTTGACATACATGTAAATAGAATACATTTAGTCTATACAGTAAAAAAATACAAATTATAAAGTGAGCTAACAAAAATGAAATCTGAATACAGATTTATAAAACTGACGACAGACAGCACATACAGTATTTCTCATGTAAAAACATCTAGTTTCAGCAAAAAAATAATTTGGTTGCTTTTCAGATGCATTGTAGATCTTGTAAGATGAAGACGCAGATGTCCAAGTATCTTAAAACCCATAATAAATGTCTTTCTCAATGCATACAAAATGATAAATGCTCTCATCACAGTCTTAAGGGTATTTTTGGAAGTTTGTTTTGTCTTGCTTCAGAAATACATTTAAAATGGATAAAAATCAAAGGATTTCATGGTACAATGAAACAGTAAACAGTGCTCAATTTACTGCTGATATTGAAAAAAACCTAGATTTTACAGTACTCTGGTATATATGAAAATTTTTTTGATTTTACATTGCATATTTCTGAGTCCATTCTCTTGCGTGTCTGTTGTATCTGTAGGCACACAAAAGGAATACAGTAAAAACATACAAATCGAACCTTCAGAAGATCTATCTATATAAAAAAGGATACTCTACCTTCCTATACTTAATTGCAATTATCATATATACGTCAATTATTGGGTCACTGTGACTTAGCCTTATGCATAAATAAAACACAAAATTTAACTTATTTTTTAACTGATGAGTCTTTCTACAACCTATATGAAAACATGCCTGAATTATAAACAACAAAATGAAAAAAATTTTTGAATAAAAATCTATAAAATGAAATGAGCATTATTTCTAAACTGCAAATGAACCAGTCATACCAAGATGACCTTGAAAACTAGGTCAAGTTTGGGGGTTTAGGGATAACTCCTTTCCCTGGGAAAAGATAAGGAATATAATATCCAATACTTCCCAATTATCAAATTTTTTTCATTTAAATTTACTCCCCACAATTATATATAGTTATTTCCTACCAAAAACATGACCAACTGGGCAAATGCAAATCATGTAGTACTAACAAGTAAAAAATTAAACAGCATGAGAAATGGAACAAGATTTTTTGTAAAAAGACTAATAGAATTTAAAAAGAAATGTTTACCCCACTGGAAAGAAAAACAAACTTAATGGTAAGTATAGCAAGCATACCTAAATGTACTGATTAAATACATTGGTAATACTTTGGTAGACTACAAAGAAATGTACCTAAGCAGAAATAAATGAAACACTTACTTTTCTTTGTCTGATTTATAGATTTGTGCAATATCTGGTACTAAGGGGTCATCTGGATTAGGGTCACAAAGTAGAGAACATATGGACAATAAAACTAGATTTAAAAGAGAACATCATATTAGATAATGACCTTTCTTGTTTATACAATTACATGTGGAAATAATCATTGAATATAGGCAATAAAGTTATAAAGAAAGCAAAATGAACACATTAAATTACACTTTGGACTATACCTGGTAGCAAGTATTTTTAGTTTTTTAAATTATAAAATTACCATACAATATATGTAATAAAAAATTATTATAACGTTTACAATTTTAAATTCTAATTGAATTTTTATTTATTTAAAAAATGTGGCCCTGGCTCGTGTGGCTCAGTGGGTTCAGCACAGTCCTGTAGGCTGAAAGGTCACCAGTTTGATTCCCAGTCAGGGCACATGCCTGGGTTGCAGGCCAGGTCCCTGTTTGGGGGCATGCGAGAGGCAACTGATCGATGTCTCTCTTGCACATCTATGTTTCTCTTCTTCTCTTTCCCTCTCCCTTCCATTCTCTCTAAAAATAAATAAATAAAATCTTTGGGAAAAAGAAAAAACCTGTGAACCTCGCTCTAACCACTGCGGCTCAGTTGACTGGGTATCCTCCCCCAAGATGAAAGGTTGCTGGTTCAATTCCAGGTCACAACACGTGCCTGGGTGGTTCTGTCAGGGTGCATGTGAGAGGCAACTGATTGATGTTTCTCTCACGCAATGACGTTTACCTCCTTTCTCCCTCCCCTCCCCTTTCTCTAAAAATAATTAAATAAAATCTTTTTTTTTTAAATGTTAACCTCCACAGTAGTTATTACAACCTTTCAACTCAAGAATCCTCTACAAAATATTTTTGGTAACATACACAGATCCCAAATGGTACGTAATCAGAAACTTTTTAGAACAGCACCCTAACTTTAGATGTCTCTTAGAGATACTTTTGTACTTTAATGAAAAAACTGTCCATTTTTTATTCTACAGGGCCCAGCAGAAGTAAGGCCTGCCTGAGTGTGGTTGGTAGGGTAATGATAAGGGTGTAACAATTTATAGTTTTAATTTGAACATTTCACCTAAAATGTCACATGATGTGCTTGAGTGTGATATTGTTATGTTACAGAATTACATGCTTATGATTTTGTAATAAAAATTTTTTAAATAAAATATGCACATTATTTGTGCCGGACCCTGTATTTAAGTACAGAACATTTGTGTTTTTATCAATTCGAAGTAAAGCAATCGAATTATAGTTAATAGTCCAAAACATTTGGGCACTGTGTTCATGTACTTTTTAACTTTGGCTTAGCGATATAGATTGTCTACAAAGAAGGGAGATTTGTAAGATTGTTTTCAATGGCAATGGCTCTTTTATTCCATGTACATTATATATATAGCACATGCATGTTAAAATAATGTGAATAGTTACTGTATTACTTAAATATTTTAAAATATAGATGAGAATTTAAAAAGTATTTATTGCCACATTACATCAAAATACTAATGCAAATAGCTACACACACACACACAAATCCAAGTGAAAAGGAGAGAAGGAGGACCCCGCTTTAATTCATGTCACCACTTTTGAGGGCGTCCGTGGAATTTCTGGATCAACCTTCCATCTTCAGTCTCGTCTACTGTGTTTCTGTAGCTTTTCCTATTCTTAAAAACCCACAGGTAGATTTATAAAGCAAAGTTGACTCTTAGATGACACAGAAAGGGGGTACGAAGGGCTCTAATGTTAAAACTAATTCTTTTTTTTAAAGGTTTTATTTATATATTTTTAGAGAGACGAGAAGGGAAGGAGAAAAAGAGGGAGAGAAACATCACATATGGTTGATTCTCACGTGGACCCCCTGGGGACCTGGCCTGCAAACCAGGCATGTTCCCTGATGACTGGGAATCGAACCTGCAACCTTTTGGTTTGCAGCCTGCACTCAATCCACTGAGCTACATCAGCCAGGGCTGTTGAAACTAATTCTTAATTCCTCTTCCTTATCTTCTACTGAATATTAAACCACAATTATCTGGCTCAAGTCTCCAGAATGATTCCCAATTAAACTCACAAAAAAAATCAAAATAAGGCATTTGACAATACCTTTATTTTAGGTAGCAAGTATAAGCAACCTTACAAAATAAGAAAAAGGCAAATTTCCTCATCTCCCCAGCGCTGATGCTCAGAGACATGAGCCCCGATTTCACCATTATATACATGGTTCAACTGTTTTAAGATAAGGAAAAAGGAATGTTGACACTCATTTGAGTGCTGCCCATGTGGCAAGTGCACAGGGACCCTATATGGCAATACTGTTATAACCCACATTTTACATATGAGGAAACTGAGGCTATTTGAATCTGTTCTTAAAGGACAGTCACCAGAAGGCAACAATACTAATTATTCTTTAAAAAAAGCTACCAGTGTCAACAGATAAGAGCTCAACATCTGGCAGTCTGCCATTTCTTTTACCTGTGTAAGTACTTAGCTGCTTATGCCAAATGAATTCTATTTTGTGAGACACCACTCCAGGAAAGATAGATGAATTTGAATAACCCTTTGACACAGAATCTTTCCTACCTGTGTTGGGCAGCAGATAGGAATGAGCGGCCAGAGAGGAAATAAAGGCAGGGCTCTCCCCGTTATAATCTAACAAAGAACTCAACACAAGAAACTAGAAACAATAGAAAGACATATCTCATCGATTAATTCAGCTAGGTTTGAAGTTTGCCAGGTGTCTTGAGCATCACAAGCAAAAATAGCATAGGAGAAAGGGTCATCCTTAAGACTAGGCTGGGAAAGGGAACTTCTGTAACAATTTCACTAAGATTACTAGGTGTCCTGAACATCACAAGCAGGAATGGTGCAGGAATGGTACAGGAAGGCGGGGTAGTCCTTGAGATTCTATGCTGGGAAAAGGAGCTTCTGTAACAATTTCACTAAGACAAAGAGCCTTTACTAACTGAGAAAGTCTTTGCAGTTGTATACTACTCCCAGGCAGGGGGAACAGGGTACCGAGAACCTAGTTAAGGTGTATTTTCTGATCCCCAGTAGTCAGTGTACTTCGAGCGGCTAAGTACCCACTTGTATCCTCAGCTCAAGTGTATAGCACAAACTCACTAAAATACTAACAAACTTACTAACAGTTTTCTTTCCTCTGGACGTGGGGCATTCAGACTAGCTGGGTGCCTGCCTGCAGCTTTGTGCTCGTATTTATTTCATAAATAAACTTGCTGTCTCATTTCCACTACACATGTTTGTCTCTTGCCTGAATTCATGTCTTGTGAGCAAGACAAGACCCGCAGCAGGGTAGAAAGCCTCTTAATTTGGGTCTTTCTGCCCATCCGTAACACATATAGTGCCAAACAGTTACATTATGTGAAAGATTTTTAAAAAGACACTAGAATCTACATGAACATTTTATGCAAATATTTTAGGTCAGAAAAACTGTCATTCACAAATAACTGAACTAAAGGGCTACTACTTACCTAATACTTGAAATAATTATGGCTGTAGACTCTGTTTCCTATACCTTACCGCTTAAATTTTTTTTGTTGTTTATTTTTAGAGAAAGGGAACGGGAAGGAGAAAGAAAGGGAGAGAAACACTGATGTGAGAGAGAAACATTGACTGGTTTGCTTCTCACACACACCCCAACTGGGGACAGAACCCACAACCCAGGCAGGTGCCCTGGCCGAGAATCAAACTGGCAACCTTTTGCTTTGTTGGACAATGCCCAGCCAACTGAGCCTCACCAATCAGGGTTAAACCTCATCACTTTTAATGAACTATAGAAATGATCCCTGAAAGTACAGCCTTTAAACTTCATCACTTTAAAAAAACAAGTTATATGTTCACCCGCATTTATCAAAAATGTTTTTTTTTAAGTGTTCATTGATCCCTCCCTAAAACCTTCAAGGGAAACAATTTTCTTAAATTTTATAAAAAGGAAAAACTACCAAGTTACTTCAGGGACAGATGCTTCTAACTCAAAACAATGTTTTCCAACTGTCAGGTTCTCTTCTGTTAGAGCAACGAGACACGGATTAAGAGGGCTGGCACAGCAAACAGTACTGGCCAAAAAACAAAAATGACTTCAGATGTACACATCTGATAATTTATCAACCAACAACGTTACAGTTCATTGGAAGTTAAGAATCTATATGGACTATGTTTCAATCATTATGACAATACTACTGATTATTCAAAGTTTAGAGCAGCAATTTTTCAACCAGTGTACCAGCATTCAATATCTCACTGCTCAGTCAGGAGCACTGACCTTTCCCTTACACTGTCAAATAAAACAATGACAACAGCCAACACAACCAAAGCCATCTGGTGTGAATGATCAAAATCATGAAGGCGGACCCTGCCCCCTGAAAAGGGGCATTTATTTATTAAAAAAGTGTGTCTTTACCCTCACATGTTCAAACTTCAGTCACCTGCAAAGTGCTCTCCACTCGATGTAATGTACCTAGTAAGACTTTTTTCATTGCTCAAAACAGATTTTGAATTCTTTGATTTTGGTGCTTTTTAGTGCTTCCGCCGTTTTTTGTTTCACCTCTTCCAAAATGTTTCCCTTTGAGAACTTTTTTTCATCAGGAAACAAAAAAAGTTGCTTGGGGCAAGATTGATTGGGTAAATAGGGAAGGTAGGGCACAAAGGTCATTGCAGTTTGGGTCAAAAACTGCTGAACACTCAGCACAGTGTGGGCAGGTGCGCTCATAAATCACCCATCATGAAATGGGCAAACACATTGAAAGAGTCTTCAAAAAATAAATTTACTGAAGCCAAATACAGCCTCTCACAACACCACCAGCTGGTACACTGATACAGATGGGTTTCTGGAATATTCACCTAGTGAGGGAAGCCTATACTACAAGGGGCTGGCCCTCCAGAAGATAATTTTGGATATTTGGGGGGATTCCACCTTGTATAACTATTTTTTTTCGTCAGATTGGCAAAAAATACTTTTTTGGTGTGCTGCAGAATTTAGCAATTAGTTTATATGTGTCATAAGATGAAAAGGGTTGAAAATTGCTGGTTTAGAGTAGTATGTTACATGTACTATATTATTCTGAAGTATATTTCACAAAGTAAAATATGTTTATCATTTTAAATAATTTATTTTGTCAGCCTAATCTGATATATTTCTTCTTAAATTAAGTAAAACAGATGTAAAGCTTTACTCATGTTAATAATTCCATTTAATAAATGGAGCAACTGGCCTTAAAATCATATACAGTGACGCCACGGTACTCATCATTAATCCATTCCAGAATTGTTTGTGACAAGTGCCAAAACTGATGAGTACTGGGCAAGTGACGAGTAATAAAGCTTTTCCTGTTGCGGGGTGGCGTTGTGACTCATACAAGTTCTAGCAAGAGTGACAAGTTCCCAGCGAGCACCGAGTGCTGAAACACTTTTTCTCGTCAAAATGCGACGAGTGCAGGGTTTGATGAGTTCTGAAGCCGGTGAGCGCCGGAGTATGACTGTATTTACTGGTCTCTTCTTCTCCCTCTTTTAAACATAACGCCAAAACTAAAGGGTAAAATGTCCAGAGGTTTATCCCCAAATTTCTAGCTCTAACTCTTATTTCAGCATTTAGACTTGCCCACCAACACCCCGCAACCAAGCTAACTACTAAAAGCTCCAGAGAATACATGTCAGAGTGATGAAAGCCAAACAAAACCAAAGGAGGAATAAACATAGTAGACTGGTTTTTTAAAACTTTGGACTTTAATACACTTCTGTCTTATTTTTCCTGTCTCACTATTATCAAGTATCATGTATCTGATAAATGAAATTACCTTTTGATACAGTCAGAGCTGGTGACCATTGTGACCTCAGGATATCAAGGCAAATACTTCCATTACTGTTTATGTTTGGATGGTAAATTTTTGTTGTGAAAGCAATCTACAACAAAACAAAACAAAATAAAAATATGACAATCCATGAACCATGTACAAAGCAGAACCAATCTATTATAGGGTGAAATGCCTTCAATTTTACATGACCCTAGTAGGGAAATGTATTCGAAGCAAACTGAGCCCCTACTTTGCACATACACAGTTTTAGCTACTGGGAATGGGAAAGCAGACAGGTCGTTTGGCCACTCCCCACCTCCCACCTGCCCCAGCAAGAAACTGAGAAATATTTCTGGAGAGTGGAACCAGTAAGTCTGTAAGAGGTGGTATGACTGGCTGAGTAGCACCTGAAGTAATTAACCCCAGCTTTGATGATTCTTCAAAGTAATCCCTTTATTAATTTGATTATCAGTGACACCTGGTAATGACACAAGGCTCTAAAAATAGGGGCTGACCCTGTCCTAGGGGAAAGTTGAGGGCCTTCGGCTTGTGACCTGTCTTAAGAAATCCAAAAAGAATCCTAATTGTCCACAAGAGTTGTGGTGATATTCTTCATATATAATGTTATTAAGGTGTTCTTTAAAATCTAAAATGATTATTTCCTGTACTCTGTCCCTCCTGGGGGCATACCCACACCTCTCCCTCCCCGCCCCCCAAGCCGTTACCTCGCCTCTCCCCGCCTCTCGCTCTGAGGGCCCTTTGCCTCTGTAACTTGTTTCCTGAGCCTGCTCAACCCAGCTGGTTCCCTTCTACTACCTCCATAACTTTCTAAATAAACTTTCTCTTATAATTTGAAAGAATAAATAAATAAAATTTCCTCAATGACAGAATTTGTTCATGATTTTCTCCCTTCTGATATGCCCATCATTTGTTTCCTCTTTAGATCTAATCTAAATTAAGTTGAATAAGAACATGGTTTTATATCTCTTACCACACTAATGAAGGGACTGTGTCATATTTTCTTTTGTATTCCCCAATGTAACAGAACATGGTAGGTATTCAATAAATGCTTGTTGAATACAAAACTGAAAAAAAAGAATCAACTTTGGAGAGATAATCCCCTAAATAGAAAAGTCATATTCTTGACTATAAAATCCAAACTACAGAAATCTAATGAAAATAATGAACCTAATTTATAGCATGACAGATACTGCCTTTTGTTTTACAAATATAATAAAATATTTAAGTAAGAAAACATATTTAGACTTAGTAGTTTTACAATGCAGTTGAACATTCTAACCTGCCTTGAACATCCTAAAAATATCTTTGGATATATCCCTAACATAGGAGTCACATCAATCATAAAAATAAAAATACCTTTGGTGGTTTAAAAGGATAGTCTGTCGGAAAATGTACAGTGAGAAAGAAGACTCCACCTTGATATGCGCTATCAGGCTGAAATTATAAAATATGTGCATCAGTGTTTCATCACTACATTTATTTGGTAACCTAAAATGATCCCCCTCCCCACCCAAAACTTATCAGTTGGAAAAACATGCCATTATTTTGTCATAAGTTCAAATCATGTTGACATCATAGAATTTAAAACAGGAAGGAAAAAAAAGGAAACACACAGCGGCGTGACTTGCCCCAAGTCTGTTTACAAGTCTGATTTTGAAACATCAGTGTACACACACGCCTGCTCTGAGGAAAGAGTAACTCTCTGCAGCAGTGATCAGGATAAAAAAAGGCTAGGGCTAGTGTTTACTGTCTTCTTTATGAATCTTACATTCTGATGGCCCTTTGAGGGGCAAGAATGGAGATGAACTAAAGAGAACACGTTATGAAAAGGGAAGGCTAGGGGACAGTATTATGCAATTTAGACCTCAAATCTTCACTTAGTAACAATTTATAAACTAATGTGAGAAATGCAAAAATGCCCAAACAAAACTAATAAACTCAACATTCATAGAATTATCAAATTAGGAATCAACAAGAATTTAAATGTGGCCAGGTGTCTTCATAGCAACCAGAAAATATAATGTTACAAGCAAGAAAAAAAAGATAACTTTTAAAATTATCTTTTAGGTAGCAAAATTAGCTAAAATTATATTTTAATTCCTTTATTTTTCATTAAATTTACCATGTTATATTAACATGTTGGTTTTAATAGCAAGACTGTCATTACTTCCTTTTAATTTTCTGCATATATACTAGGGGACTGCACTGTATGTTTTTTCTTGCTATATGTATTGCTTAATTCTAGTTCATCAAAAATTATAAGGAATGTAGAAAACATGTAAATTATAACTGACAGTCATGGTCTGTTTAGATCTTCAAACAATACTGCAGAGTGACACATTTACATAATTAAAATAAAAGTGGTATGAGTAACGTAATTGTCACCATTTGCTACATGTAATCACCTAAAAAATATTTTTGAAGGGATATAATTCAAGTGGTAAGGATGGACCTTTAAATGACAGTATTTTGAAAGTTCTTAGTAAATAAGCATGAAAAACAAATACGTAGATTCTTATTAAACATTGCTATTTAAATAAATATGTTGCATTTTACACTTCACAAGGTTAACTTAACAATTTAGTAATTGCGATACTTGCCCAGGACTCCCGCTGTGAAAATTCAGTAACTGTTTTGTTTTGTAAGTGAAACACAAGGCAATATGATTAAGAACTCTGTGGCTTACTAGATAAAGCTCTTCTGGGAGGGGGACAGGGTGATGTTCATGGAAACATGTCACTGTGTTTCCCAGGAAGCAGATGTGAGCTGCCAGTGCTCACCTTATACAATCAGATTTTTGCTAGTAGGAGGGAAAGCCGCATTCTAGTGATAACTGCCTCTTGGGTGTAGAAGAAATCATCTTAAAGGTAATAAGTGCTGAGAGAAGCCACTCATAGCAGGTAATTTTGACTTTTGGACAATCCAACAAAACAAAAAGCAGCAAGCCCAAGAGGTAGCAAAGACCCACTGAAATCTTTTATCAGCTCTCTCTCACAAATAGGGAGAGATGAAACTTATTGCAAACAGGTACTTGTTACTAGTAGGAATTCCATTATTGGGTTAATTAGATCCACTGAAATCTTTTATCAGCTTTTTCTCACAAATAGGGAGAGATGAAACTTATTGCAAACAGGTACTTGTTACTAGTAGGAATTCCATTATTGGGCTAATAAGACTTATTTCTGACCTACTAAAACTCTTAATATGAGAATAACAGTGCTTAGTTCTGACAACTGGCTTTTGTGTTTAAGAAACACACACCCTGGTCGCAAGTTGTAGGTGATCCATTCCTACTCGTAATGATTGAGGATTTGGTGAAGGAAAACACGTCACAATGACCCTAGCAAATATTTGTCATCAGTGGTGTAGAAAATTATCACAAACCCTTTAATCACATTTTGCTTCCTGAGTGACTCAGATACAAGAAAACTCAACCTTAGCCACAAACATCGAATCAAAGATGAAACGTCGAAAATGAAGTATGGCCAAGGGGGTTAATTTCATATATATGAATCATACTTACAGGCCCCATAATAGTTGCTTGCCAGTGGAACACTGAAACAAACAAAGGAGTTTGGAGTCATTAACAAATGTTCAAACCTATACTATTTATGGTAGCAAAATGCTAGCAATAAAGCGAAGCTTACAGTCATCTCCCACAGGGCCAGCTGAACAGTGAGCAGGTGGGTCACGTTGTAGATCACTTAATTCCTAAAGCAAAACAAAAATACTTAGGGTTAACTCTTTTTCCAGGGAAACAAGCACAATAATCCATGAAGATACAAACAATCAATTTCACTTTGAAACCATTTGAGGCAGTTCAGTTCAAAATATAAAAACAAAATTTGGTCTGCATTCTGCATCCTGCCCAGTTTATCCTCACACCCCCTGGGCTCCTAGTTGCCTTTGACAAAGAGCAATTTAGGGCTTTATTCTTTTCTTAAGCTCCCAATTTGGCTTTATGATATAGCTTATGTGGACTTTTATTCCTGAACCTTGGCTAAATGCTTTAGGCTTAACCTTTTGGCCTCAAAAGTACTGGACGGTTGCACTGCCGCTGTACCGCCCCATTACTATAGGAATCGGGTGTGTAAACATACCCGATGTTTATTTGGAGCAAATATAATGAGTACCTCCCCACTCAACTCCATTCAAGAATCACAGATAACCATGCTAAATATCACCAGCAGAAGAAATACGAAGAGACAGCCATCCCAGCATTAAGAGATATTCCTGTTAGTGAAGTAAACCAAACATTCTTCCTTATAGACAAAGAATTTTTACATCACAAAATTAGTTATATGTAGACTAACATCAAACATTATAATTTGACATAATTATCACTTATTAATATTCAGTATTGAAATATTTTGAAAATTGTGAGTTTAACTTGTCTTAGATTAAGTTCCATTAACATGGTGAACGTTCTCAAAATATTAGCTTTTAATGGACAGAATAATAAAACAGTGTGTTACCATAAAAAGAAAGAAAACAAAAAATGTACTTTTATCACTGATTGGAAGAAGAGTAAGGAATAAAGTATTAAATTCCTTCATGAGATAGCTTCAAACCTTGAAAAAATTAAATGGGTTAAAATATTGTTTTTCTTTCACATCTCTAAGACAAAATAATTAATGAGTACCTACTGTAGGCAAGGTAATTTATATAAGAACCAGGTATATAATACATAAGAAACAGGTGTTACTTCAACAGGTTTATAATCTAATTTGGTAGAATGATGGCTCACGGAGAGATGATTATTTAAGGAACAACCCAAAGGTTAATTGAAAAGAAAGGAGAACAGTCAGGCCATATTTTGAAGCCTAGAACAATGATTCATATGCTCTTTTCTGTTCTCAAGGAAGCAAAAGAAGGATCATACAAATGACACAGCTTTAGAGTTGGCCAGACTTGAGTTGGTGTTACAGTTTTACCATAACTAGCCTTGGAGAAATTATGACCTTGGAGAAATTACTGGGTTGGCCAAAAAGTCTATATGGTTTTTTCAATAAAATAAAGACACATTTTCATTTTCACCAATAACTTTACTGATCTGGGTATTTTGAGTATGCCAGCTATCTCCTGCTATTGGCTTCTCATGGGTGAAGGCAAGGGGTGCTACTAAACATCTTCCAATGTGTAAGACAGCCTCACAGCAAAGATCTTCAGTTGGGAAGAAATTGATCACCTCCGAGCTATATAAGAACTATGTATTAGGACTGAAGAACCTCATTTAGTTTGGAAGATCCGGGAGTGCCTCTGAGGAAGAAGGATTTAAGCTAAAGTCGAAGTGAGTGCAAGTTAGTCTTGGGAGCAATGAGTGACAGTATAAGTCAGGGTGGCATGAAATGTGGTTGAAAATGTAGACAGAAGCCGCAGGCAGGCAGAAAACTGAGAACAATGTATCCATGTAAGAATTTGGGGCTTTCTACCAGTGCACTAGGAAGGGTTTTAAGAAGTGGCATGATCTGACTTAAAAGATGGCTCTACTGGTCTAAGTACTGAAGGGATTAGAGATGGGAAAGAGGAGCAACTACAAGATTAGTAACTACAGCAAAAAAAAAGGGGGAGGCAGGACTGGAGAAGTGACAGTAGGATAAAAGTGGGTGTATCCGAGTTATCATGAGAAGTCTGCCTATCACAGGATGTGATGATGATTACATGTGCAGAGTGAGGGGAGGTCACAGATGTGCACACGTGTGTTAGTGGCAGCTAATACATACTTGATGTTTTACTGCCCTAACAATCCTCAGAGGTTACAGATGAAGAACACAGATGACACGCTTCACTGTGTGCTCATAATACTAGTGTGTTAAGTGTGGAACTGGAATTCACACCCTAGCAGTCAAACTTTTTTAGCTTCAAAAATGTACAAATGTAGATGCCATTTACTGAGATGAGGGAACACTACAAGACAAGTTGATTTGGAAAGGAGACGTATAAAATCTGTGATCCCTGTAACAGCACGGGAAAATTTAGTTGAATATACAGGGCTGCAGCTTAAAAGAGGACTGGACTAGAAATCGGAAAATTCATTGTATACACCTGGTATTTAAAACTGTGGGGATGATGTAAACATTTCATGGGAGCACATGTAAACAAGTACTACATCACATCTAAGATGTCACCCACTGTAAGTCACATCCTTATTTTACGTACCAATAATTAAGAAAGAATGCTGCCAATTAATTTTAAGACACCGTCAATTATAAGATGCATCCACATTATGCTAAATGAAATAAGCCAGTCAGAAAAAACAAATGCCACGTAATTTTACTCATATATGGATAGAATCTAATGCACAAACTGAACTAACAATCAAAATAGAGACAGACTCACAGAGAGCAGGGTAAATAGCTTATGGGAGGGTGGTGCTTAGTTGATCGAGCAAAAAGGAAAACTCATGAGCACGGACAACACTGTGGTGATTGGGAGGGGGAGAGAGGTCGGTGGAGGTGGAAGAGGGTATAAGGGGATTAATGGTAATGAGAAAAAATACAATAAAAATAAACTTTACAAAAATAAAAATAAAGTAGAGAACAATAATAATTTCTGAAAAAAGTAAAATAAAATAAAAGTGATGTCCGCCTTAGACTCCCTGCAATGCGGTAATTATAGCAATGAGTTCAGTGTCCTGACGGCGATAAACAAGCCGAGGACACAGGAGGGAAAGGCCTCACTGAGAAAGTGATACGAGCTAAGGAACTGAGCCAAGTGCAGACTCGGGTCTCCGTCCTCCAAGTTTTCCAGTCTACCCTGGTACTTTCATTTTTGGTTTTGTTGCTGTTTTTACCAAGCTGGTGCAATGCTTCTCTTCCAGACAAGAATTAACTGAGTTAGCAGCTCCTTTGGTCCAGGTATTGTTAAGCAACGAAGAGAAATATTTCATTTTTTGACTTGGCAATAATGGTTAAAAAGCAAGGCTTTGAGGTTCAAGTCCAGGTGACAACACACTGTTGCCACATGACCTTAGGCAAAACATGTTTTTTCCCTCCTAATCTTAGTTTTCTTTCATGTAAACGTATTCCTACTTTCACTCATAGTTTCTATGACAAGTGAAATGATACATGTGAAGTATACAGCAGTCTCTGGCATACAGTAGGCATTCAAATAAATGTTAAGATAATATAAATTGATAACAACCATCCAATTCTCTAGTAGCAGACTATGTAACTATTTAACTAGTTCAAATGATTGGGGAAGGAGGAGTTCCCAAGTCACGGACAACCCCATTTTAGAAGGACTGTGCTTTATTTCAGTTTTCTAATTTGTTTTTTTTTTTTATGATTTTTTTTTATTTAAATGAATGTTCAAGTACAGTTTTCACCCCCCTACTCCCATTCAAGTCCTCCC